>JAINUT010002665.1:0-188311 GCA_020205555.1 Panax stipuleanatus | reverse complement strand
AAGTGTGATGATTCTTCAGTCGGTCAACGATAACCCATACTGCGTCGTAGCCTTTCTGAGTCGTCGGAAGGCTGACCACGAAATCCATCGTAATGTGTTCCCATGTCCTTCTGGGATTTCCAGGGGTTGTAGCAAACCACTCGGTCTCTGATGTTCTGCTTTCACTTTCTGACAGGTTAGACACTTTGCAACACACTCAGCAACATCTCGTTTCAAATTTGGCCACCAGAAGTGCGGTCGAAGATCCTAGTACATCTTGGTACTACCGGGGGTGAATCGAATACCGTGAGCTATGAGCCTCGCTCAAATGTCCTCCTTAATCTCTGGCACTGACGGTACCCACACTCTGTTCTCAATCTCAGTAGTCCCTCATTGTCTATCTTGAATCTCGGTTCGGTTCCTTCAGATATCTTTTTCTTAACCATTCTCACATTCTTCGTCCTGAAGTGAGCTTCCTTAACTTTATCCAATAGGGTTGTACCAGCAGGCATCTGAAATAACTTCTCGTCAATCTCCTTCGGATACTTCACTTCCAATTCCAGTTTTTCCATCGCTGAACTAGCTCCTCCTGAGCAGTTCACACATCATCAATTTCTCCCGGCCCTTCCTACTTAAGGCATCGGCGACCACAGTAGCCTTACCCGGATGGTATAAGATTTCACAGTCATAGTCCTTAATTAATTCCAGCCACCTTCTCTGGAGTATATTCAAGTCCTTCTGTGTAAAATATATTTCAGACTCTTGTGGTCTGTATATATTTCACACTTCTCCCATAAAGATAGTGTCTCCAAATTTTCAAGCAAATACCACTGCAGCTAACCTCCAAGTCATGGGTCGGATACCCCTTCTCATAGTCTTTCAATTGTCGTGACGCATAAGCAATGACCATGCCGTTTTGCATAAGCACACACCAAGTCCTTTACCGCGACGCATCACTATAAACCACAAAATTTCCTGTGTCGTCCGGAAAGGATAACATAGGTGCTGAACTCAACCTCCACTTAAGCTCTTGGAACTTTCCTCACACTTCTCCGTCCAAACGAATTTCACCGATTTTCTAGTCAAATTCGTCAGTGGAGTTGCGATCTTGGAAAAGTCCTAATGAATCTTCTATAATAACCCGCCAATCCAAGAAAACTCTTCACTTCCGACGGTGTTTTCGGCTGATCCCAGTTCATCACAGCTTCGACTTTAGAGGGATCTACCGAAATTCCGTCCTTGTCGATCACATGTCCAAGAAATTGTACTCTTCAATTCCAGAATTCACATTTCAAAAAATTTAGCGTACAACTTCTCTCTTCTCAACGCCTCTAATGTTAACTTCAGATGTTTCTACATGTTCTTCTTTGGTCTTCGAGTATACGGAATGTCGTCGATAAGACCACCACGAATTTGTCCAAAACTGCTTGAACACTCCATTCATTAAGCCCATGAATGCTGCAGGAGCATTCGTTGGACCAAATGACATCACCCAAAAATTCGTTAGTGACCATATCGAGTCCTAATGCTGTCTTTGGAACATCCTCTGGCCTCACCTTCAGCTGATGATAGCCACTCCTCAAGTCTATCTTTGAAAGTACCTTGCACCCTTCAATTGTGTCAAACAGACGCGATCCTCGGTAAAGGATATCTATTCTTAATTGTGACCTTATTCAGTTCTCTGTAGTCGATGCAAAGCCGCATCGTCCCGTCCTTCTTTTTCACAAACAACACTGGCGCTCCCCACGGCGATACGCTCGGTTGGATGTACTTCTTGTCCAGTAACTCTTGCAGTTGTACCATTAACTCCTTCATCTCTACCGGAGCCATCCGGTATGGTGCCTTCGATATTGGGGTCGTCCCTGGCGCCAAATCGATCATAAACTCAACATCTCTGTCTGGCGAAGTCCTGGCAGATCATCCGGAAATACGTCAATGAAGTCCCTCACGACTGGTATATCTTCCACTTTCGGGTTTTCTTTACGACTATCGACTATGTAGGCTAAATATCCTACACAGCCTTGTCTTAACAACTTCTTGGCCTGCATCATCGTCAGACAACTCACTTGTCTAGGCGATTTGCTGCCATAAAACACAACCTTTGACGGGGTCATAAGGTTGATACACTTCCTCTGGCAATCAATTATAGCCCCATAATTGACTAGCCAATCCATTCCCAAAATAACATCGAATTCTCCAAGCCTAATCGGGATAAGATCTACGTTCATAATGTTACCCTTAATATCCACCCTACAGTTCTTGTGTACGTACTTTACAGGGATCACTTCTCTATTCGCAATCTCTATGTTCATGGGGTATTCTAATCTCGTCCATAGACAACTCTAAGTTCTTAGCAAAATCATCGGATATAAATGAACAAGTAGCACCCGAATCAAATAGTACATAAGCATTAACTTTATTGATCGGAATGATACCTGACACCACATCGCGATACTGATACAGCATCCTGCACGGGTCATGTTGAAGGTCCCTGGTGGTTGGTCGGTTGGTTGCGGTTGGTCCCGTGATAGTTAGAGCACTTCCACCGCTGTTTCCCCTGTTCCCTCCTGATCCTGCCCCTCCAGATCCCTTCTTGGGACAGTCCCTTGCCAGATGGTCCTTTGAGCCGCAAGTGAAGCAAGAGCCCTTCTTTGGGTTCGGACAGTTAGGTGCTATGTGGCCTTCCTGACCACAATTGTAGCATACTTGTTTTCCCTTCATACAGACCCCCAGGTGAGCTTTCCCGCAGGTCGGACATGCTTCGATCCTCTTCTTCTGACCTCCTTGCTGATTCCCAGTTGATGAGTTATCATTCCAACCTTCTCTTCTTATTATTACTTCCCCTCGTGTTGCTACCACTAGCCTTGTTAACTCTTTCACTTTCACTCTTCTTCTTTTTCTGATCTTGGTTACACTTTGTAACAACGTCACTCCCCGCCTTCAGCGAGAATGGCCTTCTCCAACACCCCAGCAAAAGTGTTCAATTGAAACATTGACACTTTGCTATACAACCAGGCGCTTCAGGCCCTGTTCAAACCTCCTTGCCTTCCTCTGATCGGTGTGCACTTGATACGTGGCAACCTAGCCAACTCATTGAATTTTGCCTCATATTCTGGTCCGGACATATTCCCCTGTTTCAGCTCCAGGAACTGGACCTCCATTTGATTCTGTGAGCTGGTCGGAAAAAGTACATCTCGAAGAACATCTCTTTGAACCTCTCCCAGGTAATCACCACCTTCACCTTCCCGGACCTTATTCGCTTGCCACCAATATCTGGCCTCGGATTTCAGCATGAACGTTGCATAGGCGGTTTTTCTGGTCTTCTCTGATTCTGGCGACGTCGAAAACTTTTTCCATCTCCATGACCCAGGTTTGAGCTTCTATCGGGTTCATGGTGCCTTTAAACTCTGGCGGTCCCATCGCCTTAAAGTCCTTGAACGTTGTGTTCGGTGGAGCTTGAGGTTGGTTGTTAAGCACCCCAGTAAGTAAGTTCGCCAACTGCTGAACGGGGTTAGCATTGGCGTCGTTGTTGTTGTTCGTTGACCCTTCTTGGGCCTGTTGACGGTTAGGTCGTCTTCTTGGCGGCATTTTTCTTTTAAGAAATACGCTTATTAGATCTTTATTCAATCTTCTAATATTTAAGGCTTAACTTAAACATTTAGACACAATCAGTCAAACATTATCTCAAATAAACTCTGATATTTTATTAAATCAAAAGTTTTAACATAACACGATAGCATCACTGCTATTTACATCAACTATCCCGAGATAAAGAATCTACAGGATTTAAAACATAAAATATTCTTCTGTTTATAAATACATTAGAATTTACATTATTAACTACCAGATAGGTTTCACAAAATCAAATGTTCCCATCACTGCCCATTAAGGCGACGAACAGCTTTGCCACGCTCTTCTTCCATAATCCGGGACATCGTCCTGCGATCTAGCATGTACGACGGTAGTCCTTCGAACTGAATTGGGTACCTCATAACCCGATCTTGGGCTTCATCAATTGCATACTGAAGTGTAGGGTACGTCTCCTCAAGCTTGGCCTTCTTCGCCCGACAGTTGTCTTCTGCGAGATCTGCTCGTCGTGATTCCCTTACCCAGTCCTCCTCTGCTATGGCCAGCCTTGCTGATTTCTCTTTTAGTTCATTCTTCAATTCCTCCATTTCCTCTGACTTCTGCTCGGTTTGGCCTTTCTAGTGAGCCAAATCCCACTCTACATTTCCCAATCGTGTGTGAAGAGCCTCAACCTCTCCATCCTTCAGCTCGATGGTAGACTGTTGAGTAACCGATCGTTCCCTCAGCTCCTGAACAGTCTCCCTCAGCTCATGAACAGAATCACGTAACTCTATGTTACGGTCATACAGCTCGTCATACATCTCGGCACTGATAGAGCTCGGTGGGAACTCTTTAGGGTCTTCCTCCACCTCTTCGGCTGCCTCAGCCTGAACCTCAATCTCCTCAGGTTCTTCCTCAGAGTCCTCCTCTGAATCAGACACCGGCACATACTCCTGACCAATGACTGTGATCAAGGGTGATGGCTCTCGTCGGACTAACTGCTCCCAGACTACGTGGATGTCTCGGGGCTCTTCCTCTCTAGCCTCTAGGGGTACAAGGTCCCTGGACTGAATAGGTTCTCCAGCATCTGTCATCCTGATAAATAAAATTTTAAGTCTTAGTTATTACGTGATGCTAATCGATACTCGCGTATATAAGTATAAGCACATAGCACATAAGTTAAGTTATTATCTTTCTTAAAACTCGATAAGAGTTATCATTACTATGTTCTCGATCTCTAAAAGGCTACTATCCTAAGGTTTTCCCCCACCTAAGGTTCATAACCTACAGCTCTTATACCAACCTGTGACACCCCCAAATCCGGGTACTTCAATTCCACGGGATTTGGTGTTCACTGTACAAATATCATCTATCTATCTACCCATAATAAATACAAACCATGCAATAGATAGAAATAAATCCTCCCCTTATGGGGTTACAACATCTGAACAGAAATACATAATCAATCCCAGGTCATACTAACCTTAAACATCTGTGCGGAACATAACAAATAAATAAGTCTTACACAACTTTAACATAAAGCTGAAACATAAACATATAAATAAACAACAAGTCTTCATCACTTGTTGACCTTGCCCTTGCCTTTGCAGTAGAAGGATCTTCGGACTTTTCGTTCTTAACTGCAATGTTATTATTACGCAAGAGTGAGCACGATTGCCCACAAGTATAATAATATGACAACAATATAATAACATGCAAGTGAATCAAAGACATCTGAATAAAGAAACTCAACTTTTGACTCGAGGATAAATAACAGGAATCAAAATAACATCTGAGGGTCATAAGACCTTGAACTATGTCCTAGGTTGTAAAGTGTTTATACTTTAAACCTTTAACAGTCATAAGACTATGGACTCTACTTCTCGTACTTAGGGGGATCAACCCTTAGTACCATACTGTGCACAATATCTCAACACTAAAGCGTAAATAATCCCCTATTAAAGGGTTGTTCATCTCAGTTTGACATCAGAGTCCGCACCAAAGAAAGTTTGGTTTGGATAAGCTCAATAAAAATTCTAGAATTTAGAACGTTCATCAACTATGGACTAGTCGAATCAATAAGGGTTCGCTAGTCTTATAAGGTTTAACAATAACATCGATATTCAACTGAACAATAAATCTCAAGAGTATACAATCGAATAAGTATTATATAACTGAAGTAATACTTAAAGGAATAACAATATCTCATATGAAAATCTTAACTTGAATAACAAGGATAAGAACTTGCTCAATCGATAACCTTGAATTTAGAAAGCTTGTTCAATGAAAATAAAGTTAGGAACTTGCTTAATAACAATAAGTTAGGGATAAGATACTTGCTTGATCATAATAGAGTTAGGGTAAAGAAGCTTGCTCAATGTAAAAGTAAAGTTTGAGTTTAGGAAACTTGCCTCTTGCACAAGCTACAATTTATAATTCACGTTCTTTATTAAATCCTACATACCAATACATTCACAATACACATTAATCAATAACCCGATATACTTATCGAATCATCACATTGCTCATTGAACTCATTATTCTACTTATTGAATAATGGTTTAACTTTTAAGATAACTTATTAATCGTTCATATAATACGCGTAATTAACATCTTAGTATGTTTTCATCATGTTTTTATGTTCTTCACATTGGTTTTAAAACGCATCTTTGATCACACGAACACTTAGAAAAATTTTCAGTTTTCTGCAAGGGGCGCGGCCGCGAGGCAAGGCGCGGCCGTGCGTCAAGTATGCCTTGAAGCGGCGCGGCCGCGCGCCGACGCAGGCTCAATTTTCCCAGTTCGCGAAGAACACACAGAGCAGCCCAAATAAATCCAAATTAACGTAATGAATTTTAAGGCTACCCATAATGTAAAAAAACTTCACAGAAATATTTCACAACGTTCCTAGCATGATTCTAAGGTTTTAATTCACGTAATTACACCAATTAAAGTATTCAATCCCACTGTTTTTCATACTTTGTAAAGTTTTGAAAGAAAACAAGAAATTTAACGTTACAGATTCGTTATAACACCGAATCCGTTCGTTTAACTTCTATTTTGTTCGTATAAACGTGTACAATTATATTACATCATCAATTTAAGTTAAATAAACGTGTAAGGTATGTAAATTTTGGTACATAAGGGCCATATGGCCATTTTTATGTTCTGAAACTTTGAAAATCTCAATTACCACATAATTACATGAAATTAACCACTGTAATTTATGCATATATGATATACAACATGTTATGAACATCAATTAATATATATATATATATATATATATATATATATATATATATATATAGCCATATCATGACCAAATGTAAAATTTCCCATTCTCAGGGAATTTTAAAACACGTAAATGGAAAACTCTGTAACTTTTCAAACTCCAATTTAGACATGTATGAACATACTTTAATTGGTAGAAACAAGTTATGATCCTATATTAACTTGTATATACACATAATTCACCAATTCAAGCTTTAAATCACAAATTTCACACAACTTGTAAATATACAGTGATGGAAAAATATAATACGTGAATAAGAATTGGGATGAAGAATTATACCCTTGATAACTTTGTTTGATGATGATATGGGTTTTTAGAATCTACCACACTTCTTCTTCAACTCTCAATTTACTCTCAACTTTCTTTCTTTAAAATCTCTCTGAGTTTTCTCTCTGAAGTATACGATATATGATATAATATAAACTGATGCAGATATATAAGTTATACGTATAGTTAATAGTAGTGGGTCGTCAGTTAATCCCATAATGGGTTAACTGGCTCCAACCACCACTAAGGCCTTGTTTGCTTGCCCCATATAATCTCCTTTTCCTCTTATTTTAATAAAAATCTTATTATATAGTTAATCGTCATACTTCTAATTAATCAATTAATCTTATTTAAATCAATTAAATAAAATAGCATGATTCCATAATAAATCACATAGTCACATAATTAAAATTCTTATTTATTAATTATGCCAAATCATTAAATCTCTAATTAATTATTAAATTAATTAAAATAACATTATGCTTATTAATTAATATATTAATCAAATAAGCTCAATTAAATACATACTTTGAATATAAAAATTCACCACATTAATTTAATCAATGTAACACATATAATTAAATTAATCTACCACAATTTCATCAATTAATTATTTAACTCAATAATTAAATCATCAAAAATATTTATTTAATTCAATAAATATTCAAATTAAATTACAAAAATCTTGTTCATCACAAAAACTGAGTGGAATTAATTTCCTGGACTGGCATAGGAACTTGAGGATTGTCCTCAAACAGGAGCGCAAGCTATATGTCCTTGATGGGCCCATTCCTGCAGCACCAGCTAACACTGCACCACGTGTAGAGCATAATGCTTACAAGAAGCATCAAGATGATGCTCTGGATGTGAGTTGTCTCATACTAGCAGCTATGAACTCTGAGCTTCAGAAGCAACATGAGTTAATGGATGCTTTTGAGATGATCGAGCATCTCAAGAAATTGTTCGAAGGGCATGCTCGACAGGAGAGGGATGATACAAGCAAGGCGTTGTATCACTGCAAGATGGGTGAACGTGATCCAGTTGGTCCACATGTGCTGAAAATGATTGGGTATATTGAGTACCTTGGTAGGTTGGGTTTTCCGATTATTCCGGAAGCCCAAACTGATCTTGTTTTGCATTCTTTGAACAGCAGCTACTCTCAACTTGTTATGAATTAGCTCATGAATGAAATTGAGAAACCACTTACTGAGTTGTTGAGCATGTTAAGAACTGTCGAGAACAACATGAAAAAGGCAGGACCCGCTCCCATAATGATGGTGCAAAAGGGGAATGCTAAGGGAATGGGAAAAAGGCAAGAAGAAGATAGGATCTAAATCTGCCAAACCCAATCCCAAAACCAAACAGGCTTTAAAAACCTAAAGGTGGGGTGGCTAAAGAAGGTGATTGTCACTTCTATGGAAAACCTAGACACTGGAAGAGGAATGTCATACTTATATGGAAAAACTGATGAAAAAGAAAGGAAGTATGACTTCTGATTCAGGTATATATGTTATAGAAGTCAATTTGTCCACTTCTACATCATGGGTATTGGATACTGGATGTGGTTCTCACATTTGTGTTAATGTGCAGGAACTCCGAAGGAGTAGGACTTTGGCGAAAGGCGAGGTTGACCTACGAGTTGGGAATGGAGCAAAAGTTGCTGCACTAGCCGTAGGAACTTATCATTTATTTTTTCCCACTGGGCTAATATTAGAATTAGAGGATTGTTATTATGTGCCTTCTATGAGCAAAAACATTATTTCTGTTTCTTGTTTGGACAAGAAAGGTTTTTCATTTTAATAAAGAACAATAGTTGTTCATTTTACTTAAATAAAATATGTTATGGTGTTGCACAATTGTTTAATGGTCTTTATATTCTTAATTTAGAAATGCCTATCTATAACATAAATACAAAACGATTTAAATTAAATGATTCAAATCCGACATATCTTTGGCACTGTCGTTTAGGCCATATAAATGAGAAACGCATATCCAAACTCCATAAAGATGGGTTTTTGGATTCATTTGATATTGAATCATATGAGAAATGCGAGTCTTGTTTATTAGGCAAGATGACTAAAGCCCCTTTCACTGGACACAGTGAACGGGCTAGCGATGTATTGGGACTTATACACAGTGATGTATGCGGACCCATGAGTTTGTTAGCAAGAGGTGGGTTTTATTACTTCATTACATTTACTGACGACTTCAGTAGATATGGATATGTGTATCTTATGAGACACAAATCCGAATCCTTTGAAAAGTTCAAGGAATTCAAGAATGAAGTTCAAAACCAATTTTGCAAAAGCATAAAAGCCCTTTGATCCGATCGAGGAGGTGAATACTTAAGCCAAGACTTTGATGACCTTCTAAAAGAGTGTGGTATTATATCACAGCTCACTCCACCTGGAACACCACAATGGAATGGTGTGTCTGAGAGGAGGAATCGCACCTTGTTGGACATGGTACGATCGATGATGAGTCATGCAGATCTTCCAATAAGCTTCTGGGGTCATGCCCTAGAGACAGCTACATTCACACTTAACCGTGTTCCTACAAAGACGGTTCAGAAGACACCATATGAGATGTGGACTGGGAAACGTCCTAGTATGTCATTCATGAAGATTTGGGGTTGTGAGGCGTTTGTAAAACGTCTGGCTTCTGACAAGCTCGGGCCCAAATCTGACAAATGTAATTTTGTGGATACCCAAAGGAAACAAAAGGGTATTATTTCTACAAACCTTCTGAGAACAAAGTATTTGTTGCTCGAACTGGTATTTTTCTAGAAAGAGAATTTGTCTCTAAAGGAAACAGTGGGAGGAAAATAGAACTCGAAGAAGTTCGAGAACCACAAAATATCATTGAACCTGAGTTGGAACATGAGCAGGAACCACAAGATATTGTGGAAAGTGAACCTGCTCAAATTACACGACGCATTCATAGATCTGGTAGGACACGCCAAGAGCCCGAGAGATATTATGGATTTCTTGTGTCTCAAAACGGCGATGTGATGCTCATAGATCATGATGAGCCTGCTTCCTACCAAGAAGCTGTGAATGGACCAGATTCTGAGAGATGGCTTGAAGCCATAAAATCTGAGATGGACTCCATGTATACTAACCAAGTATGGACTTTGGTTGATCCACCGAAGGGGTAAAACCAATCGGGTGCAAGTGGGTTTTCAAGAAGAAAACCGACATGGATGGTAATGTACAAACCTATAAAGGCCGACTGGAAGCAAAAGGTTTCAAACAAGTTCAAGGTGTTGACTATGATGAAATCTTCTCTCCAGTGGCAATGGTTAAATCCATCAGGATCTTACTTCCTATTGCAGCCTTTTATGATTACAAAATCTGGCAGATGGATGTCAAAACTGCTTTCCTTAACGGAAATCTCCTTGAGGATGTGTATATGACACAACCTGAGGGTTTTGCCAATCCAAAGGATGCTGGAAAGGTATGTAAGTTGCAACGATCCATTTATGGATTGAAGCAAGCCTCTCGGAGTTGGAATCTTCGATTTGATGAAGCAGTCAAGAGTTTGGCTTTATAAAAATGAAGATGAACCTTATGTATATAAGAAGGTTAGTGGGAGTCACATTGTATTCCTGGTATTATATGTTGATGACATATTAATTATTGGGAATGACATTCCTTCCTTACAGGCTGTAAAAACATGGTTAGGAAAATGTTTCTCCATGAAAGATTTGGGCGATGCAACCTACATTTTAGGTATCAAGATCTATCGAGATAGATCGAGAAAATGCTCGGCCTAAGTCAAAGTACATATATGATAAAGTGCTGAAACGGTTCAGCATGCAAAAGGCAAAAAGAGGACACTTACCCATGTCTCATGGTGTTAAGATCTCTAAGGCCCAAAGTCCTAAATCACATGATGATGAGGAGTGTAACGATTGAGATTTTATATTTAATTTTAAATATTTATTGAGTTAAATAAATATTTTATGTGATTTATTTATTGGATTAAATAAATAAATTATGTGATTTATGGAGTGATTTAATTAAGTGTTATATATTAATTAAATGAATGTTTAATATTATTTAATTAATGTAAATTAATGTTATATTATAGTTCTAATTTAATTGAGATAATTGAATTAGATGAATTATGTGATGAGGTGTTACATGAATTATAATTAGCGAGTAATTATAATTATGTAGAAAATTTTATGTGATTTATTGATGTTAAATTTTAATTGATTAAATTAGTTGTTTAATATTTAATTGATTAAAATATGACATTAAAGTATGTGTTAAAATGATTTGTTAAATAAAAGAAAAGGATTTTAAATTTTTTTACCAAACATGGCCTTAGTAATAAAATCTGTTTTTAAAAATAATGTTGTTTTGGCCAAACAAGCCTTAATGTTTTTCAAATTCAAATAGTTGTAACTTATATAATAATATGTATTTATTATATATCTTAATTAATTAGCAGTTACATATATATCATTAGTATACATATATTATATCAGTTATAATATATCTACTACGTTAGTTCTAATCCTAAGTCTAACTAAGAACTAAGAAGAAAAGAGAGCAGAGAAAAGGAAGAGTAGAGAAGAGTTAGAGAAGAAGAGAAAGAGGAAGAAGAATTGCTAGAATTGAACTCAGATCACATTCTCTTTCAATCTATTAACAAAAGGTATTATCTATAATCTCTAATTATTATAGAACTCAATCTATATGTTCCTTGTATTTTATTCTCTGTCAAAAGTTGAGTTTTCATGGAAGTGTGTAACCATAAATTATATATATATGTATTGTGTTCATGTGTTATTATTGGTGATTGTATGTTATAAAGGATTTTCAAAAATCAAATGGTTGTTAAAATATGTTTAATGGAAAATTGATGTTCTTGAGAGTTCATATGTTTTGGTTGAGTTTTAGAATGAAAACTTAAGAAAATTTTATGTAGTAATATGTATGTTTAGAATTGTTTATGATGCTATCTTCAATCATGAATATAATGCATGTGTTATAAGTTTAATTGGTGGAGAAATTTTTTTTACAGTAAATTATTTTGGGGAAAAATATGAGTTTTATAAAAATGTCAAAATTGAGTTTTTAAAACCTTTGATTTTCGTTAGACAAATTCTGTGATTAGTATCATATATATAGCATGAGTATTACTGCATATGTATGCTTTACGTTGTCTGTGTTGCTGTGTGTTGCCGATTGTTGGCATGTGGGGGATGAACAGTGAAGCAGGGTGCCGTGGCTGTCTGCATCTGCCCGCGTTCCGGCACAGCTGCGCCGGCAACAAAGGTAGAGGTGGCGCAGTTGCGCCTGCTGAGTTTCCCAGGTTTGACACCTGCGCAGCTGCGCCGGTGTCAAGGCAAAGGGTGGCGCAGCTGCGCCTTTGCCTGAGCAGAGGCAGTGAAGGTTAGCTAATTGTGCAGTGTTGTTTTTGAACCTAGTTTAATTACTATGACAGTGAACATGTATCTAGTTGCTACAACATTTCGTTAATATAAATTTGACATATTGTATATAGTATAAATTGTGAATTTTAATGGTTTAATTGGAATATGAATTACTTAATTATAATTTGAATAATTATAATTATGATTAAATGTTAATTTGGTTAAATTATAATGAATAAAGGTTGATTTATTAGATGTTAATTTAAATTATAATTTATGTAATTATAATTTAATAAATGCATGTTTAATTACGGATTTTAAATTTATAATTACATGATTAATTATAATTGTGTAATTATAATGCATGATATAGTTTAATTAACTATTAATTATGAATTTGTGATAATTTAAGAGGTAATTATAATTGAGTAATTATAATTTGATTGAGTGTTTGAATTATAATTGTTTAATTATAATTTAGCTAAATACATAATTAATTTAATTATATGAGTATGTGTGTGATGTAATTAACTATGTGATAGTTGATTATTTATTAAATTAGAATGAGTTAACCATGAGGGTTAACCAATTATGTGGATTACTTACATGTTAACTAATTTAGGTTATTATGATTGGATGTATATAGGAAGTGTTTAAGTACGTGGTTGAGTTTAAGTAGCTTGCGTGTGACACCCCCAAATCCGGGTACTTCACTTCCAATTCCAACTTTTCCATTGCTGAAATTAGCTCCTCCTGAGCAGTCAATATCATCAATTTCTCCCGGCCCTTCCTGCTTAAGGCATCGGCGACCACATTAGCCTTACCCGGATGGTATAAGATTTCACAGTCATAGTCCTTAATTAACTCCAGCCACCTTCTCTGGCGCATATTCAAGTCCTTCTGTGTAAAAATATATTTCAGACTCTTGTGGTCTGTATATATTTCACACTTCTCCTCATAGAGATAGTGTCTCCAAATTTTCAAAGCAAATACCACTGCAGCTAACTCCAAGTCATGGGTCGGATACCCTTTCTCATAGTCTTTCAATTGTCGTGACGCATACGCAATGACCCTGCCGTTTTGCATAAGCACACAACCAAGTCCTTTATGCGACGCATCACTATAAACCACAAAATTTCCTGTGTCGTCCGGAAGGGATAACACAGGTGCTGAACTCAACCTCCTCTTAAGCTCTTGGAAACTTTCCTCACACTTCTCCGTCTAAACGAATTTCACCGATTTTCTAGTCAAATTCGTAAGCGGAGTTGCGATCTTGGAAAAGTCCTGAATGAATCTTCTATAATAACCCGCCAAGCCAAGAAAACTCCTCACTTTCGACGGTGTTTTCAGCTGATCCCAATTCATCACAGCTTCGACTTTAGAGGGATCTACCGAAATTCCGTCCTTGTCGATCACATGTCCAAGAAATTGCACTCTTTCAATCCAGAATTCAAATTTCAAAAATTTAGCGTACAACTTCTCTCTTCTCAACGCCTCTAATGTTAACTTCAGATATTCTACATGTTCTTCTTTGGTCTTCGAGTATACCGGAATGTCGTCGATAAAGACCACCACGAATTTGTCCAAAAACTGCTTGAACACTCCATTCATTAAGCCCATGAATGCTGCAGGAGCATTCATTGGACCAAATGACATCACCAGAAATTCGTAGTGACCATATCAAGTCCTAAATGCTGTCTTTGGAACATCCTCTGGCCTCACCTTCAGCTGATGATAGCCACTCCTCAAGTCTATCTTTGAAAAGTACCTTGCACCCTTCAATTGGTTAAACAGATCGTCGATCCTCGGTAATGGATATCTATTCTTAATTGTGACCATATTTAGTTCTCTGTAGTCGATGCAAAGCCGCATCGTCCCGTCCTTCTTCTTCACAAACAACACCGGCGCTCCCCATGGCGATACGCTCGGTTGGATGTACTTCTTGTCCAGTAACTCTTGAAGTTGTACCATCAACTCCTTCATCTCTACCGGAGCCATCCGGTATGGTGCCTTCGATATTGGGGCCATCCCTGGAGCCAAATCGATCACAAACTCAACCTCTCTATCTGGTGGAAGTCCTGGCAGATCATCCAAAAATACGTCTATGAAGTCCCTCACGGCTGGTATATGTACCACTTTCGGATTTTCTTTACGACTATCGACTTTGTAGGCTAAATATCCTACGCAGCCTTGTCTTAACAACTTCCTGGCCTGCATCATAGTCAGACAACTCGCTTGTCTAGGCGATTTACTGCCATAAAACATAACCTTTGACGGGGTCATAAGGGTGATACACTTCCATTCCATTCCCAGAATAACATCGAATTCCCCAAGCCTAATCGGGATAAGATCTACGTTCATAATGTTACCCTTAATATCTACTCTACAGTTCTTGTGTACATACTTAACAGGGATCACTTCTCTATTTGCAATCTCTATGTTCATGGGGTATTCTAACTCTTCCATAGGAAGTTCTAAGTTCTTAGCAAAGTCATCGGATATAAATGAACAAGTAGCACCCGAACCAAATAGTACATAAACATTAACTTTATTGATTGGAATGATACCTGACACCACATCGCGAGACTGCACAGCATCCTGCACTGTCATGTTGAAGGTCCTGGCGGTCGGTCGGTTGGTTGTGGTTGGTCCCGTGATAGTTAGAGCACTTCCACCGCTGTTTCCCCTGTTCCCTCCTGATCCTGCCCCTCCAGATCCCTTCTTGGGACAGTCCCTTGCCAGATGGTCCTTTGAGCCACAAGTGAAGCAAGCGCCCTTCTTTGGGTTCGGACAGTTAGGTGCTATGTGGCCTTCCTGACCACAATTGTAGCATACTCGTTTTCCCTTCATACAGACCCCCAGGTGAGCTTTCCTGCAGGTCGGACATGCTTCGATCCTCTTCTTCTGACCTCCTTGCTGATTCCCAGTTGATGAGTTATCATTCCACCTCCTCTTCTGATTATTACTCCCTCCCGTGTTGCTACCACTAGCCTTGTTAATTCCTTCACCTTCACTCTTTTTCTTCTTCTGGTCCTGATTGTACTTTGTAATAGCGTCACTCCCGCCTTCAGCGAGAATGGCCTTCTCCAACACCCCAGCAAAAGTGTTCAATTGGAATATTGACACCTTGCTATATAACCAGGGCTTCAGGCCCTGCTCAAACCTCCTTGCCTTCCTCTGATCGGTGTGCACTTGATACGTAGCAAACCTAGCCAACTCATTGAATTTCGCCGTATATTCCGGTATGGACATATTCCCCTGTTTCAGCTCTAGAAACTGAATCTCCATTTGATTGTGCGAGCTGGTCGAAAAGTACATCTCGAAGGACATCTCTTTGAACCTCTCCCATGTAATCACACCTTCACCTCCCCGGACCTTATTCGCTTGCCACCAATAGCTGGCCTCGAATTTCAGTATGAACGTTGCATAGGCGGTTTTCTGGTCTTCTCTGACTCTGGCGACGTCGAAAACTTTTTCCATCTCCATGACCCAGGTTTGAGCTTCTATCAGGTTCATGGTGCCATTAAACTCTGGCGGTCCCACCGCCTTGAAGTCCTTGAACGTTGTGTTCGGTGGAGCTTAAGGTTGGTTGTTAAGTGCTCCAGCAAGTAAGTTCGCCAACTGCTGAACGGGGTTAGCATTGGCGTCGTTGTTGTTCGTTGACCATTCTTGGGCCTGTCGACGGTTAGGTCGTCTCCTTGGCGACATTTTTCTGTTAAGATATACGCTTATTATAACTTTATTCAATCTTTTAAATATTTAAGGCTTAGCTTAAACATTTAGACACAATCAGTCAACACATTATCTCAAATAAACTCTGATATATTACTAAATCAAAAGTTTTAACATAATACGATAGCATCACTGCTATTTACATCAACTATCCCGAGATAAAGAATCTACAGAATTTAAAACATAAAATATTCCTCTACATTGGAATTTACATTATTAACTACTGCATGGGTTTCACAAAATCAAATGTTCCTATCACTGCCCATTAAGGCGACGAACAGCTTTACCACGCTCTTCTTCCATAATCCGGGACATCGTCCTGCGATCTAGCATATACGACGGTAGTCCTTCGAACTGAATTGGGTACCTCATAACCCGATCCTGGGTCTCTTTAATTGCATACTGAAGCGTAGAGTACGTCTCCTCAAGCTTGGCCTTCTTCGCCCGACAGTTATCTTCTGCGAGATCTACTCGTCGTGATTCCCTTACCCAGGCCTCCTCTGCTATGGCCATCCTTGCTGATTTCTCTTTCAGTTCATTCTTCAATTCCTCCATTTCTTCTGACTTCTGCTCGGTTTGGCCATTCTCGTGAGCCAAATCCCACTCTACATTTCCCAAACGTGTGTGAAGAGCCTCAACCTCTCCATCCCTAAGCTCGATGGTAGACTGTTGAGTAACCGACCGCTCCCTCGGCTCCTGAACAGTCTCCCTCAGCTCCTGAACAGTCTCACGTAACTCTATGTTATGGTCATACAGCTTGTCATACATCTCGGCACTGATAGAGCTCGGTGTGAACTCTTCAGGGACTTCCTCCTCCTCTTCAGTTGCCTCAGCCTGAACCTCAATCTCCTCAGGGTCTTCCTCAGAGTCCTCCTTTGAATCAGACACCGGCACATGCTCCTGACCAATGACTGTGATCAAGGGTGATGGTTCACATCGGACTAACTGCTCCCAGACTACGTGGATGTCTCGGGGCTCCTCCTCTCTAGCCTCTAGGGGTACAAGGTCCCTGGACTGACTAGGTTCTCCAGCATCTGTCATCCTGACAAATAAAATTTTTAAGTTTTAGTAATTACGTGATGCTAATCGATACTTGAATATATAAGTATAAGCACATAGCACATAAGGTAAGTTATTATCTTTCTTAGAACTCGATAAGAGTTATCATTACTATGTTCTCGATATCTAAAAAGGCTACTATCCTAAGGTTTTTCCCCACCTAAGGTTCATAACATTCAGCTCTGATACCAACCTGTGACACCCCCAAATTCGGGTACTTCAATTTCCACGGGACTTGGTGTTCACTGTACAAATATCATCTATCTATCTACCCATAATAAATGCAAACCATGAAATAAATAGAAATAATCCTCCCCTTATGGGGTTACAACATCTGAAATTAAATACAATCCTAGATCATACTAACCTTAAACATCTGTGCGGAACATAAACAAATAAATAAGTCTTACACAACTTAATACAAGTCTGAAACATAAACATATAAATTAAACAACAAGTCTTCATCAGTTGTTGACTTTGCCCTTGCCTTTGCTAGTAGAAGGCTCGTCGGACCTTTCGTTCTTAACTGTAATGTTATTATTACGCAAGAGTGAGCACGATTGCCCCCAAGTATAATAATATGACAACAATATAATAACATGCGAGTGAATCAAAGACATCTGAATAAAGAAACTCAACTTTTAACTCGAGGATAAATAACAGGAATCAAAAGAACATCTGAGGGTCATAAGACCTCGAACTATGTCCTAGGTTGTAAAGTGTTGAACTTCAAACCTTTAACAGTCATAAGACTATGGACTCTACTTCTCGTACTTAGGGGGATCAGCCCTTAGTACCATACTGTGCACAATATCTCAACGCTAAAGCGTAAATAATCCCCTTTACATGGTTGTTCATCTCAGTTTTGACATCAGAGTCCGCACCAAAGGAAGTTTGGTTTGGATAAGCTCAATAAGTATTCTAGAATTTGAAACGTTCATCAATTATGGACTAGTCAAATCAATAAGGGTTCACTAGTCCTATAAGGTTCAACAATAACATCGATATTCAACTTGAACAATAAATCTCAAGAGTATACAATCGAATAAGTATTGTATAACTGAAGTAATACTTAAAGGAATAACAATATCTCATATGAAAATCTTAACTTGAATAAACAAGGATAAGAACTTGTTCAATCGATAACCTTGAATTTAGAAAGTTTGTTCAATGAAAGTAAAGTTAGGAACTTGCTTAATAACAATAAGTTAGGGATAAGATACTTGCCTCTTGCACAACTTATAGTTAATTCTCGTTCCTTATTAAATCCTACATATCAATAAATTCATAGTATCCATTAATCACCGGTTCGATTCAATTATAGATTCACAATAGTGTTCTTCGAACTCATTATTAAACTTTTCAAATAATGGTTTAAGTTGATTAATTAACTTATTAATTAATCACATAATCTAAGTTATTAATCTCGTATTAACATCTCATCATATGCATAACATGTCTTCATGTTTATTAGATTTTACAACACGTCTTTGAATACATGAACACTTAGAATTTTTTTTTTAGAATTTTGCAGGCAACGCGGGCGCGCGCCAGTTACCCTTTGGATCGGCGCGGCAGCGAGGCACAGCGCGGGCGCGCGTCAAGTATGCCTTGAAGCGGCGCAGCCGCGCGGCGACGCAGGCTCAGTTTTCCCAGTTCGCGAATAACACACAGAGCAGCCCAAATAAATTCAAATTAAACTTACGTAATAAATTTTAAGGCTACCCATGAGATATAGAATTTACAGAAACATCATACAATGTTCTAAGCATGCTTTTAACACTTTAAATCACGGAATTACACAAATCACAACGTTTAATTTCACTGTTTTCAATATTTTATAAAGTTTTGAAAGAAAACAAGAAATTCAACGTTACGGATTCGTTATAACATCGAATCCGTTCGTTTAACTTCCATTTTGTTCGTTTAAATGTACACAATCACATTCAAGTGTTAATTTAAGATAAATAAATGCGTAAGGCGTGTATATTTGGTACATAAGGGCCATATGTACAATTCTTATGTTCTGTAACCTTGAAAATCTCCATTACCACATAATTACATGAAATTCACCACTGTAAATTATGCATATATGATATACAACATGTTATGAACATCAATTAATATATATATAGTCATATCATGAACAAGTCATCAATTTAGTCTTTTACAGAAAACTTCAAAGTAAGTTAATGGAAAGTTTTGAAAACTTAATTAAGACGTAATTACATAAAATTGATCACTGTGATTTATGTATACATGGTATAAAACATGTTATAAACATAATTTAACCCATATAAAACCATATAACCAACAATGATTCAAAATTGACGATTACAGAGAACTTCAAAGTACGTAAAATAGAAAGCTTGAAACTTAATATAACTAGGTTAAGAATTTACCCTTGCTAACTCTGTTTGATGATATAGACTTGATTAATATCTTCTCTACTTCTTCTTAAATTTACAATTCTCTCTCAAATTCTCTTTGAATATATGAACATGTAAACTGATATGTATATTATATAAAATATAAGTATATAATACGTATATATGTAGAGGGTGAGTGGTTTTCGGTTAATCCCATAGTGGGTTAACTGACCAACTCCACTTAAGTGCTTGTTTGGCTAGCTTATGGAATCCCTTCTCATTTATTTTAATTAACTTACTATAATATAGTTTAATAATGTCACACTTTTAATTAATCAATTAATCTTATTTAAATTAATTAAATAAAATAGCATGACTCCACAATAAATCACATAGTCGCGTAATTAAAATTCTTATTTATTAATTATGCCAAATCATTAAATCTATAATTAATTATTAAATTAATTAGAATAACATTATGCTTATTAATTAATTTATTAAATCAAATAAGCTCAATTAAATACATCATTGAATATAAAATTTACCACATTAATTAATCAATGTAACACATATAATTAAATTAATCTATCACAAATTCATCAATTAATTATTTAACTCAATAATTAAATCATCGAAAAACACTTATTTAATTCAATAAATATTTAAATTAAATTACAAAAATCTCGTTCGTCACATTGCGCATAAGGCAAGTTTTCTAAACCCTGATCTTGTATTAATTTTATGCAAGTCTTCTAACCCTAAACTTGTTAATTCTATACAATTTCTTTGAGTTCATATATTCATCGTTGAGAATGTTCTTTCCATTTCTGTATTGGACAATTATTTATTTAATTGAAATGATCTTAACTTATTGTTCAAGTAAGATCCAGTTATTATTTTAAATGCTTTAAGTTTACTTCTAAAGTATATGTTAATTCATAATTCTTTTATTTATGAATTATTGAAAGATGATTCAACTAATCCTTAGTTGATGAACGTAAATTCTAAATTACCCTTGTAAGCTTATCTAAACTAAACTTTCTTTGGTGCGGACTTGAATTCAAATTACTAAGTTGAACAACCCTATTTACTAGGGGAAGTTACTACGCATAGCGTTAAGATGTTTGTGCACAATACATGGTACGAAGGGCTGATCCCCCTAAGTACGAGTTAAGGTCCATAGTCTTATTGACTGTTAAAGGTTTAAGTATAAATATTTATAACCTAGGACAAGAGTTCAAAGGTCTTATGACCCTCAGATAAATTCTATATTCGAATTTTAATGTTGATAAAGAATTATTATTGAATTCTTTATTATTGAAGCAAGCTAAGTTGTTCAGATTCTTTTAAAGATATCCTTTCATGTCTATATTATTGTTAAACTCCAGTGAGCTGTTGTTTGCTCACTCTTGCATTAAATAACAATTGCAGTTAAGGTTGATAACGTTGATGCTCCGTCTACGAGTAAAGGCAAGGGAAAGATGAACAAGTAAAGACTTGTTTAATTATTTTGAAATGGTTGTAATAAGACTTTTATGTCATGTTTTTTATTCCGCACTTTATTATTTATGTCAAGGTTAGAGTAACACTGGAATTGATTTTTGAGAAGGTTGTAACCCTTGTTTTAAGGGAGATTTTATTATATTGAATAAAGGTTGTAATTTATTTTGAGATATTTGGGTAGATGTTTGTTATAGTTAGAAAGTGAACACCGAATCATGTGAAAATGAAGTACCCGGATTTGGGGGTGTCACAAGGAGCGTATGAGAAAGGTCCCTTATGCTTCGGCAATTGGATCTATCATGTATGCAATGATATGTACTCGTCCGGATGTCTCGTATGCTTTGAGCATGACGAGCAGATACCAGTCGAATCCAGGTGAAGGTCACTGGACAGCAGTCAAGAATATCCTCAAGTACCTGAAAAGGACTAAGGATTCATTCTTGGTATATGGAGGAGAAGACGAACTGGCAGTAAAGGGTTACACAGATGCTAGTTTCCAGACTAACACAGATGACTATAAGTCTCAGTCAGGTTTTGTGTTTTGCCTTAATGGTGGTGCTGTTAGCTGGAAAAGTCTGAAGTAAGAGACAGTAGCCGATTCTACGATAGAGGCTGAGTATATTGCTGCTTCTAGTGCGGCAAAGGAGGCTGTATGGATTAAAAAGTTCGTCATTGAACTTGGTGTTGTTCCAACCATTGTTGATCCGGTTGAGCTATACTGTGATAATAATGGAGCCATTGCAGAGGCTAAGGAACCCAGATCTCACCAACGATCCAAGCATATACTCAGGCGATACCATCTCATCCGTGAAATCATTGATAGAGGAGACGTACATATAAGCAGAGTGCCAACAGATGATAATGTTGCAGATCCACTGACCAAAGCTTTGTCGTAGCATAAGCACGAAGGTCACACTAGTTCCATGGGTATTAGATACATGAGTGATTGACTCTAGTGCAAGTGGGAGACTGTTAGAGTTTATGCCCTAGAGGCCAATTCTTTGATGTAATTACTTAACATTTTTGATATTATATTTGATTGAATAAATGAATTATTTTATTATGGTTTTATTTACTGCGTTATATAAATGTTAACATAATAAAAGTCCTTAGAATAGTGATACAAATTATATGGCTTTCAAGTTTGTGACTTGAACATGAGATCATATAATTACAATTAGTACCATTACTCTTAAATGACCCTAGTCGAGTGTCATTGTTAATGGGACAATAATGATACATCGAGACTAGTATGTGGATTGATTGATGGCCAAATCTCATTGGTCATAAATATATGAGATATTGAGTCAATGCATAGGTACATGTTAAAGAGCAATGTACTGGACAGACCCACCATGAGAATTCTACGTGGAGCATTATGCAAAGTGTCATAAGCAATTCTCATAGTGACAATGAGGTAATGATCATCCGACCTGAAATCACTATATTACTAAACGGGAATTTGGTCTCCTGCAGTCTGCTGCTTCTAGGGTTTTATGGTGTATTTATCTTGTTGTTGCTTTGGCATTTTTCTTGTTTTTTTTGCCATATTTGTTGGGTGTCCGCCTTGTAACTTATATAGTCTTAACATCATAGGGCATGTCCTATGTTGTCTTCGCTATATTCTGATTGGGTTTCTCCCATGAGGTCTTGTATTCCGCTTTAATTTTTAATTCAGTCTAAATTTAGCAAAAAAAAAAGGTCACCTTTAATAGGGTAGACAATAAAGGAGATTATTGGGTATATCATGAATCGTGTGAGGAATATGAGTGATCTAGATGAAATTTAACCCTCCTATATATTAGGAGTGATTTCCATAGGCCTCATGATTGAGTAGGACTATGAAATGCATGGCCATGCTCAAATAGTGATTTGTTTCATATAGTCTACTCATCGATCAAGAAAACTCAGATTAAATTATGAAGAGGATGACACATTCCATGCCTTAAGTTTAATCTAGGATGTCAAGGTTAAAAGGATTAAATTACGTTGAAACATTGGTCACGAAAAGGTTGTATCGAATCACCGATCTTATTATTATTTGGGTAACAATGATGCATTACTAGATGCCGCTCACTGTTTATAATTTTATAATATGATTTTAAAATTATTGCCAACATAATAATAACCTATAGGGTCACACACTTAGAACGTAATTAAAAGGAAATTAATTTAAATTGTAAGGATTTAAATATATCAATATGATTGATAGTATTTAAATTATGAATTTAAATTAATAGGATAATTTGTATATATATGTATATTAATTAAGTAAGACTTAATTAAGATATAATATATATATATATATATATATATATATATTCGGATTTTATTTTTCTAATTGGATTAGGTTTTGGTTAATACCTTTAACTGCTATATATATGATTTATCAGCCGTTTTTAGGGTATTCATTATAAACCAAAACCCTAGCCGCTCTTAGAGAGGGACTAGAGAGAAAAACTTCGAAAGTCCAGATCCTTGGCGGCTAGTACCGCAACTTTCCTTGTTGCAGATCGTGTGACGATTCGCGGGACATTCGTGTGGATACCGTAGAGACGCAGTTCTTTTGGATTGCGTTGAATATTCGAAGCTGTTCTAAAATCTCCATCGTCTCCGTTCAATATTGAATAATCGGTAAAACATATCTAAACCTCTGAATTAATATATTTTTGCATGGATCCTGTTTTAGGGTTTCGAAAAATTTTTAATTTCCGCAGCGTTTATGTGCCAAAATTCCTACAGAAACCCATGACTATCGCGTTCAAAATCATGCGGACATCTAACACAAGTCTTCATTTAGGGAGACCTTCTTATTGTTTTATTGGTTCTCTAAAATTGTCAAAGAAAGAGGTTATTAGGAGTCCTATTAATTCGTTCTAATTTGATTAGCATCAAAAGGACCAAATCAATGACTATCGCGTTAAAAACGATGTGTACATCTCACACAAGTCTTGATTTAGGGAGACCTTCTTATTGTTTCATTGGTTCTCTCAAATTGTCAACGAAAGAGGTGATTATGAGTCCTATGACTTCGTTCTAGTTTGATTAGCATCAAAAGGAGAAATCCTATCACTAGTGCATTCAAAACGATCCGCACATCTCACACAAGTCTTTATTTTGGGAGACCTTCTTATTGTTTGATTAGTTCTCTCAAATTATCAAAATATAGGTGATTATGAGTCCTATTACTTCATTTTAGTTAAAATTAGCATCAAAAGGAGCAATCCCATCACTATCGCGTCCAAAACGATGCGTAGATCTCACACAAGTCTTCATTTAGGGAGACCTTCAAATTGTTTCATTGCTTGTTTCGAATTTACAAAGAAAGAGGTGATTAAAAGTTGTATTACTTCGTTCTAGTTTGATTAGCGTCAAAAGGAGAATGGGGCTATCGCGTCCAAAACCATGCGTACATCTCACACAAGTCTTCATTTAAGGAGACCTTCTTATTGTTTCATTGGTTTTCTAAAATTGTCAAAGAAAGAGGTGATTAGGAGTCCTATTAATTCGTTCTAATTTGATTAGCATCAAAAGGACCAAATCAATGACTATCGCGTTAAAAACGATAAATACATCTCACATAAGTCTTGATTTAGGGAGACCATCTTATTATTTCATTGGTTCTCTCATATTATCAAAGAAAGAGGTGATTATGAGTCCTATGACTTCGTTCTAGTTTGATTATCATCAAAAGGAGCAATCCTACCACTAGTGCATTCAAAACGATCCGTACATCTCACACAAGTCTTCATTTAGGGAGACCTTCTTATTGTTTCATTAGTTTTCTCAAATTGTTAAAATATAGGTGATTATGAGTCCTATTACTTCATTCTAGTTGAAATTAGCATCAAAAGGAGCAATCCCATCACTATCGCGTCGAAAATAATGCGTAGATCTCACACAAGTCTTCATTTAGGGAGACCTTCATATTGTTTCATTGGTTATTTTGAATTTTCAAACAAAGAGGTGATTAGGAGTTGTATTACTTCGTTCTAGTTTGATTAGCGCTAAAAGGAGAAACCCGTGACTATCGCGTCCAAAACCATGCCTACATCTCACACAAGTCTTCATTTAGGGAGACCTTCATATTGTTTCATTGGTTGTTTTTAATTTACAACGAAAGAGGTGATTAAGAGTTGTATTACTTCGTTCTAGTTTGATTAGCGTTAAAAGGAGAAACCCATGACTATCGCGTCCAAAACCATGCGTACATCTCACACAAGTCTTCATTTAGGGAGACCTTCTTACTGTTTCATTGGTTCTCTAATATTGTCAAAGAAAGAGGTAATTAGGATTCCTATTAATTCATTCTAATTTGATTAGCATCAAAACGACCAAATCAATGTCCATCGCGTTAAAAACGATGCGTACTCTGGAACCGAGTAGTTCGGTGTGGGTCATTGTCTCAAAAGGGGCAAAACCACCAGCTAGGGCTGACTCATTTTCCTCTCCTGGGAAGGAAACTTACCCCTTTTCCCCACTAGCAGGTTCTTCGTCCGGTCTACGAGCTTTATCTGATTCTGAATCCCCTATTGCCCACAATCCTATTGTGGACAAGATCAAGCTGGTTGATGAGAAAGACGGTAAGGATTTTCGCCTGAAGGCTAAAGTTGGGAAGGAACTCTCCAAGGAGGCTAAAAAGAGACTCAAAGGCCTTGGAGTCTCTTCTGCTCCAACTTAGTTTATGCTAGCTACATATAATGTCAGAGGTCTTAATAAGAAGCCGAAGCAGGCTTATGTTCGTCAAATGATTTCTGACAATAATATTTCTTTTGTTGGGCTGCTTGAAACTAGAGTTAAGGAACATAACTATTCCAGAATCTCAAACTCTGTCTGTAAGAACTGGAACTGGGGTTGTAACTATGACCACCATGCTAATGGTCGCATTTGGGTTGGATGGAATCCCATCCTATGGAATGTGGATTTCCTTTTTGTTTCCTCCCAACTTATTCATTGTAAAGTCAAGCATCTCAATAGTAACTCTAATAGTTTTTTTGTCTCTATTGTCTATGGGCTTAACTCAATTGTGGAGAGACGAGACTTATGGAACTCCTTAATTTCGCTTAATTCTAATAACTATTGGTGTATTTTGGGAGACTTTAATGCCATCAGAGACCTAGACGAGTCTGACAGGGCCAATGATTCATGGAACTGTGGTATGAAAGATCTCCGTGACTGTTTGGAACACATTGGAGCTGAGGACATCCGTGGTGTTGGCCCCCTTTTCACCTGGTGGAATAATCAAGTTGAGCATCCCATCCTCAGAAAGCTGGACAGGGCTATCGGTAACGAGGTCTGGTTCTCCTCCTTTCCAAATGCTCAGGTCACCTTCGGGCCAAGAGGTATCTTGGACCATTCTCCAGTTATTCTCAACACTGGCTCCCACCTTGTCTCCTCAAGGAAACCATTTCAATTTTTTAATCATTTGACTAAACTTGATGGGTTCCTTGAATGTGTTGCTGACATCTGGAGTCGTCCCGTGCTTGGAAATCCCTTCCGTATTTTCTCTGAAAAGCTGAAAATGACAAAGAGGGCCCTTATCTCTTTAATCAGAATTTCTGGCAATGTTACCACTTCAGTTAAAATAGCCACAGATGCTCTTCACAGTACTCAAACCCTTCTTCAGGAAAGGCCTAGGGATTTGGCTCTCATTGAATCTGAAAAACTTTGCCTTCATTCACTTTGGCAAGCTCTCGTAGTGGAGGAAACTCTTCTGCAACAAAAGTCTAGGGTTAATTGGTTGGCATTGGGGGACCACAATTCTAAGTTCTTTTTCAACATGGTCAAGAGTAGATGGAATTCTAATAAGATCCTGTCCATTCAAAATGATGTTGGAGTTCTTGTTCATGGACAGCAGGCGGTGGAATCGGTTGCCACTAAGTACTTCCAGGATCTGTTTAACCCAGAGTCTGTCACTATTTTGCAACAGGATTGGGATGTTTCTCCTGCTAAAGTTATTAGTCCGGGCCAGGCTAGCCTTCTCATTGCCCCTATCACTGATGAGGAAATTCTCTCCACTTTAAATTCCATGAAGAAGTTTAAAAGGGTTTAATGTGAATTTCTTCACTCACTGTTGGGACATTGTGGGTAATGATTTCTCAAATCTTGTTAAACACTTTTTTGCAACAAGTTATATGCCTAAGGGTATTAACTCTACGACTATCGCCCTCATTCCCAAGTGTGCAACCCCGTCTGCAATGTCTGACTTTTGCAACACTATTTATAAGTGCATTTCTAAGATTCTTGCGTCCAGGCTTAAGACTGTCTTGCCCACTGTTATTAGCAAGTCCCAATATACCTTCATCAAGGGGAGGAGTATCAGTGACAATATCCTTCTTGCTCAAGACCTCCTTAGGAATTATCATCGTTCCTCTGGCCCTCCTCGGTGTGCCCTTAAAATTGATCTTAGAAAGGCTTTTGATACAGTTAATTGGGATTTTCTCCTCTCTTCTCTGCATCTTTTTCACTTTCCTCCCATCTTCATTAGATGGATTAGAGCTTGTATCTCCACAGCTATGTTCTCTATTAAGGTCAACGGTTCCCTTGCGGGTTATTTTGGAAGTAAGCGCGGTTTAAGACAAAGCGACCCCTTATCCCCTTACCTGTTTGTGCTAGTTTTGGAAATGCTCTCCTTTAAGATCTCAAAAGATGTCTTACTCCCGGATTTCAAATTTCATTGGAGAACTAAAGATTGTAACTTAACCCATCTTTTCTTTGCGGATGACATCATGGTGTTTTGCCATGCCAATGTAAATTCTGTTAACATCATCAACTCTTGCATCCAATCTTTCTCTCTCTTTTCTGGCCTCCTTCCAAATGTCTACAAAAGTCAATGCTTTCTTGCCAATACTGACCAAAGAACCTCCACAGATATTTTATCTTTGCTTGGGTTTCAAGTGGGCACCCTTCCTGTCAAATTCCTGGGAGTTCCTCTTATCTCCTCTAAGCTTTCTTTCTCGGACTGTGCTCCACTTATCCACCGAATCACCTCCAGAGCTTCATATTATTTCATTCGTTGTTTCGAATTTACAAAGAAAGAGGTGATTAAGAGTTGTATTACTTCGTTCTAGTTTGATTAGCGTCAAAAGTAGAAACCCATGACTATCGCGTTCAAAATCATGCGTACATCTCACACAAGTCTTCATTTAGGGAGATCTTCTTATTGTTTCATTGGTTCTCAAAAATTGTCAAAGAAAGAGGTGATTAGGGGACCTATTAATTCGTTCTAATTTGATTAGCATTAAAACGACCAAATCAATGACGATCGCGTTAAAAACGATGCGTACATCTCACACAAGTCTTGATTTAGGGAGACCTTCTTATTATTTCATTGGTTCCCTCAAATTGTCAAAGAATGATGTGATTATGAGTCCTATGACTTTGTTCTAGTTTGATTAGCATAAAAAAGAGCAATCCAATCACTAGTGCATTCAAAACGATCCGTACATTTCACACAAGTCTTCATTTAGGGAGACATTCTTATTGTTTGATTAGTTCTCTCAAATTGTTAAAATATAGGTGATTATGAGTCCTATTACTTCATTCTAGTTGAAATTAGCATAAAAAAAAAAATCCCATCACTATCGCATCCAAAACGATGTGTAGATCTCACACAAGTCTTCATTTAGGGAGACCTTCATATTGTTTCTTTGGTTGTTTCGAATTTTCAAAGAAAGAGGTGATTAAGAGACTGTGTTACTTCGTTCTAGTTTGATTAGCGTTAAAAAGGAGAAACCCATGACTATCGTGTCCAAAACCATGCGTACATCTCACACAAGTCTTCATTTAGGGAGACCATCTTATTGTTTCATTAGTTCTCTCAAATTGTCAAAATATAGGTGATTATGAGTCCTATTACTTCGTTCTAGTTAAAATTAGCATCAAAAGGAGCAATCACATCACTATCGCGTCCAAAACGATGCGTAGATCTCACACAAGTCTTCATTTAGAAAGACCTTCATATTATTTCATTGGTTGTTTTGAATTTACAAAGAAAGAGGTGATTAAGAGTTGTATTACTTAGTTCTAGTTTGATTAGCGTTCAAAGGACAAACCCATGACTATCGCGTCCAAAACCATGCGTACATCTCACACAAGTTTTCATTTAGGGAGACCTTTTTTTTGTTTCGTTGGTTCTCTAAAATTGTCAAAGAAAGAGGTGATTAGGAGTCCTATTAATTCATTATAATTTGATTAGCATCAAAACGACCAAATCAATGACTATCGCGTCCAAAACCATGCGTACATCTCACACAATTCTTCATTTAGGGAGACCTTCTTATTGTCTCATTGGTTCTCTCAAATTGTCAAATAAAGAGGTGATTATGAGTCCTATGACTTCGTTCTAGTTTGATTAGCATCAAAAGGAGCAATCCTATAACTAGTGCATTCAAAACGATCCGTACATCTCACACAAGTCTTTATTTTGGAAAACCTTCTTATTGTTTGATTAGTTCTCTCAAATTGTTAAAATATAGGTGATTATGATTCCTATTACTTTATTCTAGTTGAAATTAGCATCAAAAGGAGCAATTCCATCACTATCGCGTCCAAAACGATGCGTAGATCTCACACAAGTCTTCATTTAGGGAGACCTTCTTATTGTTTCATTGGTTGATCCGAATTTACAAAGAAAGAGGTGATTAAGAGACTGTGTTACTTCGTTCTAGTTTGATTAACTTCAAAATAGAGAAACCCCTGACTATCTCGTCCAAAATCATGCGTACATCTCACACAAGTCTTCATTTAGGGAGACCTTCTTATTGTTTCATTAGTTCTTTCAAATTGTCAAAATATAGGTGATTATGAGTCCTATTACTTCGTTCTAGTTGAAATTAGCATCAAAAGGAGCAATCACATTACTATCGCGTCCAAAACGATGCGTAGATCTCACACAAGTCTTCATTTAGTGAGTCCTTCAAATTGTTACATTGCTTGTTTCAAATTTACAAAGAAAGAGGTGATTAAGAGTTGTATTACTTCGTTCTAGTTTGATTAGCGTCAAAAGGAGAAACCCATGACTATCGCGTCCAAAACCATGTGTATATCTCACACAAGTCTTCATTTAGGGAGACCTTCTTATTGTTTCATTGGTTCTCTAAAATTGTCAAAAAAAAGATGTGATTAGGAGTCCTATTAATTCGTTCTATTTTGATTAGCATCAATAGGACCAAATCAATGACTATCGCGTTAAAAACGATGCGTACATCTCACACAAGTCTTGATTTTGGGAGACCTTCTTGATGTTTAATTGGTTCTCCCAATTTGTCAAAACAAAGAGGTGATTATGAGTCCTACGACTTCGTTCTAGTTTGATTAGCATCAAAAGGAGCAATCCAATCACTAGTGCATTCAAAACGATCCGTACATCTCACACAAGTCTTCATTTAGAGAGACCTTCTTATTGTTTGATTAGTTCTATCAAATTGTTAAAATATAGGTGTTTATGAGTCCTATTACTCCATTCTAGTTGAAATTAAAAGGAGCAATCCCATCACTATCGCGTCCAAAATGATGCGTAGATCTCACACAAGTCTTCATTTAGGGAGACCTTTATATTGTTTCATTGGTTGTATCGAATTTACAAAGAAAGAGGTGATTAAGAGACTGTGTTACTTCGTTCAAGTTTGATTAACATTAAAAAGGAGAAACCCATGACTATCGCGTCCAAAACCATGCGTACATCTCACACAATTCTTCGTTTAGGGAGACCTTCTTATTGTTTCATCGGTTCTCACAAATTGTCAAAGAAAGAGGTGATTATGAGTCGTATGACTTCGTTCTAGTTTGATTAGCATCAAAAGGAGCAATCCTATCACTAGTGCATTCAAAACGATCCGTACATCTCACACAAGTCTTCATTTTGGGAAACCTTCTTATTATTTAATTAGTTCTCTCAAATTGTTAAAATATAGGTGATTAAGAGTCCTATTACATCATTCCTGTTGAAATTAGCATCAAAAGGAGCAATCCCATCACTATCGCGTCCAAAAAGATGCGTAGATCTCACACAAGTCTTCATTTAGGGAGACCTTCATATTGTTTCATTGGTTGTTTCGAATTTAGAAAGAAAGAGATAATTAAGAGACTGTGTTACTTCGTTCTAGTTTGATTATCGTCAAAAAAGAGAAACCCATGACTATCTCGTCCAAAATTATGTGTACATCTCACACAAGTCATCATTTAGGGAGACCTTCTTATTATTTTATTAGTTCTCTCAAATTGTCAAAATATAGTTGATTATGAATCCTATGACGTCGTTCTAGTTAAAATTAGCATCAAAAGGAGCAATCACATCACTATCGCGTCCAAAACGATGCGTAGATGTCACACAAGTCTTCATTTAGGGAGACCTTAATATTATTTCAATGATTGTTTTAAATTTACAAAGAAAGAGGTGATTAAGAGTTGTATTACTTCGTTCTAGTTTGATTAGCGTCAAAAGGAGAAACCCATGACTATCGCGTCCAAAACCATGCGTACATCTCACACAAGTCTTCATTTAGGGAGACCTTCTTATTGTTTCATTGGTTCTCTAAAATTGTCAAAGAAAGAGGTGATTAGGAGTCCTATTAATTCGTTCTAATTTGATTAGCATCAAAAGGATCAAATCAATGACTATCGCGTTAAAAACGATGCGTATATCTCACACAAGTCTTGATTTTGGGAGACCTTCTTATTGTTTAATTGGTTCTCTCAAATTGTCATAGAAAGAGTTGATTATGAGTCCTATAAATTTGTTCTAGTTTGATTAGGTTCAAAAGGAGCAATCCAATCACTAGTGCATTCAAAACGATCCGTACATTTCACACAAGTCTTCATTTAGAGAGACCTTCTTATTGTTTGATTAGTTCTCTCAAATTGTTAAAATATAGGTTATTATGAATCCTATTACTTCATTCTAGTTGAAATTAGCATCAAAAGGAGCTATCCCATCACTATCGCAACCAAAACGATGCGTAGATCTCACATAAGTCTTCATTTACGAAGACCTTCATATTGTTTCATTGGTTGTTTCGAATTTACAAAGAAAGAGGTGATTAAGAGACTATGTTACTTCGTTCTAGTTTGGTTAGCATTAAAAAGAAGAAACCCATGACTATCGATCACGTCCAAAACCATGCGTACATCTCACACAATTCATCATTTAGGGAGACCTTCTTATTGTTTCATTAGTTCTCTCAAATTATCAAAATATAGGTGATTATGAGTCCTATTACTTCGTTCTAGTTGAAATTAGCATTAAAAGGAGCAATCACATCACTATCGCGTCCAAAACAATGCGTAGATCTCACACAAGTCTTCATTTAGGGAGACCTTCATATTGTTTCAATGGTTGTTTCGAATTTACAAAGAAAGAGGTGATTAAGAGTTATATTACTTCGTTCTAGTTTGATTAGCGTCAAAAGTAGAAATCCATGACTATCGCGTTTAAAATCATGCGTACATCTCACACAAGTCTTCATTTAGGGAGACCTTCTTATTGTTTCATTGGTTCTCTAAAATTGTCAAAGAAAGAGGTGGTTAGGAGTCCTATTAATTCGTTCTAATTTGATTAGCATCAAAACGACCAAATCAATGACTATCGCGTTAAATGCGTACATCTCACACAAGTCTTGATTTAGGGAGACTTTCTTATTGTTTCATTGATTCTCTCAAATTGTCAAAGAAAGAGGTGATTATGAGTCCTATGACTTCGTTCTAGTTTTATTAACATCAAAAGGAGCAATCCTAGCACTAGTGCATTCAAAACGATCCGTACATCTCACACAAATCTTCATTTAGGGAGACTTTCGTATTGTTTGATTAGTTCTCTCAAATTGTCAAAATATAGGTGATTATGAGTCCTATAACTTCATTCTAGTTGAGAACTTAGCATCAAAAGGAGCAATCCCATTACTATTGTGTCTAAAAGGATGCGTAGATCTCACACAAGTCTTCATTTAGGGAGACCTTCATATTGTTTCAATGCTTGTTTTGAATTTACAATGAAAGAGGTGATTAAGAGTTGTATTACTTCGTTCTAGTTTGAATAGCGTCAAAAAGAAGAAACCCATGACTATCGCGTCCAAAACCATGCGTACATCTCACACAAGTCTTCATTTAGGGAGACCTTCTTATTGTTTCATTGGTTCTTTAAAATTGTCAAAGAAAGAGGTGATTAGGAGTCCTAGTAATTCGTTCTAATTTGATTAGCATCAAAAGGACCAAATCAATGACTATCGCGTTAAAAACGAGACGTACATCTCACACAAGTCTTGATTTAGGGAGACCTTCTTATTGTTTCATTGGTTCTCTCAAATTGTCAAAGAAAGAGGTAATTATGAGTCCTATGACTTCGTTCTAGTTTAATTAGCGTCAAAAGGATCAATCCTATCACTTGTGCATTCAAAACGATCCGTACATCTCACACAAGTCTTTATTTAAGGAGACCTTCTTATTGTTTGATTAGTTTTCACAAATTTTTAAAATATAGGTGATTATGAGTCCTATTACTTCATTCTAGTTGAAATTAGCATCAAAAAGAGCAATCCCTTCACTATCGTGTCCAAAACGATGCGTAGATCTTACACAAGTCTTCATTTAGGGAGACCTTCATATTGTTTCATTGGTTGTTTCGAATTTACAAAGAAAGAGGTGATTAAGAATTTGTGTTACTTCGTTCTCGTTTGATTTGCGTTAAAATGGAGAAACCCATGACTATAGTGTCCAAAACCATGTGTACATCTCACACAAGTCTTCATTTATGTAGACCATCTTATTGTTTCATTAGTTCTCTCAACTTGTCAAAATATAGGTGATTATGAGTCCTATTACTTCGTTCTAGTTGAAATTAGCATCAAAAGGAGCAATCACATCACTATCGCGTCCAAAACGATGCGTAGACCTCACACAAGTCTTCATTTAGGGAGACCTTCATATTGTTTCATTGGTTGTTTCAAATTTACAAAGAAAGAGATGATTAAGAGTTGTATTACTTCGTTCTTGTTTGATTAGCGTCAAAAGTAGAAACCCATGACTATCGCGTTCAAAATCATGCGTACATCTCACACAAGCCTTCATTTAGGGAGACCTTCTTATTATTTCATTGGTTCTCTAAAATTGTCAAAGAAAGAGGTGATTAGGAGTCCCATTAATTCGTTCTAATTTGATTAGCATCAAAAGGACTAAATCAATGAGTACCGCGTTAAAAACGATGCGTACATCTCACACAAGTCTTGATTTAGGGAGACCTTCTTATTGTTTCATGGGTTCTCTCAACTTGTCAAAGAAATAGATGATTATGAGTCCTATGACTTCGTTCTAGTTTGATTAGCATCAAAAGGAGCAATCCTTTCACTAGTGCATTCAAAACGATCCGTACATCTCACACAAGTCTTCGTTTAGGGAGACCTTCTTATTGTTTGATTAGTTCTCTCAAATTGTCAAAATATAGGTGATTATGAGTCCTATTACATCATTCTTGTTGAAATTAGCATCAAAAGGAGCAATCACATCACTATCGCGTCCAAAACAATGCGTAGATCTCACACAAGTCTTCATTTAGGGAGACCTTCATATTGTTTCAATGGTTGTTTCGAATTTACAAAGAAAGAGGTGATTAAGAGTTATATTACTTCGTTCTAGTTTGATTAGCGTCAAAAGTAGAAATCCATGACTATCGCGTTTAAAATCATGCGTACATCTCACACAAGTCTTCATTTAGGGAGACCTTCTTATTGTTTCATTGGTTCTCTAAAATTGTCAAAGAAAGAGGTGGTTAGGAGTCCTATTAATTCGTTCTAATTTGATTAGCATCAAAACGACCAAATCAATGACTATCGCGTTAAATGCGTACATCTCACACAAGTCTTGATTTAGGGAGACTTTCTTATTGTTTCATTGATTCTCTCAAATTGTCAAAGAAAGAGGTGATTATGAGTCCTATGACTTCGTTCTAGTTTTATTAACATCAAAAGGAGCAATCCTAGCACTAGTGCATTCAAAACGATCCGTACATCTCACACCAATCTTCATTTAGGGAGACTTTCGTATTGTTTGATTAGTTCTCTCAAATTGTCAAAATATAGGTGATTATGAGTCCTATAACTTCATTCTAGTTGAGAACTTAGCATCAAAAGGAGCAATCCCATTACTATTGTGTCTAAAACGATGCGTAGATCTCACACAAGTCTTCATTTAGGGAGACCTTCATATTGTTTCAATGCTTGTTTTGAATTTACAATGAAAGAGGTGATTAAGAGTTGTATTACTTCGTTCTAGTTTGAATAGCGTCAAAAAGAAGAAACCCATGACTATCGCGTCCAAAACCATGCGTACATCTCACACAAGTCTTCATTTAGGGAGACCTTCTTATTGTTTCATTGGTTCTTTAAAATTGTCAAAGAAAGAGGTGATTAGGAGTCCTAGTAATTCGTTCTAATTTGATTAGCATCAAAAGGACCAAATCAATGACTATCGCGTTAAAAACGAGACGTACATCTCACACAAGTCTTGATTTAGGGAGACCTTCTTATTGTTTCATTGGTTCTCTCAAATTGTCAAAGAAAGAGGTAATTATGAGTCCTATGACTTCGTTCTAGTTTAATTAGCGTCAAAAGGATCAATCCTATCACTTGTGCATTCAAAACGATCCGTACATCTCACACAAGTCTTCATTTAAGGAGACCTTCTTATTGTTTGATTAGTTTTCACAAATTTTTAAAATATAGGTGATTATGAGTCCTATTACTTCATTCTAGTTGAAATTAGCATCAAAAAGAGCAATCCCTTCACTATCGTGTCCAAAACGATGCGTAGATCTTACACAAGTCTTCATTTAGGGAGACCTTCATATTGTTTCATTGGTTGTTTCGAATTTACAAAGAAAGAGGTGATTAAGAATTTGTGTTACTTCGTTCTCGTTTGATTTGCGTTAAAATGGAGAAACCCATGACTATAGTGTCCAAAACCATGTGTACATCTCACACAAGTCTTCATTTATGTAGACCATCTTATTGTTTCATTAGTTCTCTCAACTTGTCAAAATATAGGTGATTATGAGTCCTATTACTTCGTTCTAGTTGAAATTAGCATCAAAAGGAGCAATCACATCACTATCGCGTCCAAAACGATGCGTAGACCTCACACAAGTCTTCATTTAGGGAGACCTTCATATTGTTTCATTGGTTGTTTCAAATTTACAAAGAAAGAGATGATTAAGAGTTGTATTACTTCGTTCTTGTTTGATTAGCGTCAAAAGTAGAAACCCATGACTATCGCGTTCAAAATCATGCGTACATCTCACACAAGCCTTCATTTAGGGAGACCTTCTTATTATTTCATTGGTTCTCTAAAATTGTCAAAGAAAGAGGTGATTAGGAGTCCCATTAATTCGTTCTAATTTGATTAGCATCAAAAGGACTAAATCAATGACTACCGCGTTAAAAACGATGCGTACATCTCACACAAGTCTTGATTTAGGGAGACCTTCTTATTGTTTCATGGGTTCTCTCAACTTGTCAAAGAAATAGATGATTATGAGTCCTATGACTTCGTTCTAGTTTGATTAGCATCAAAAGGAGCAATCCTTTCACTAGTGCATTCAAAACGATCCGTACATCTCACACAAGTCTTCGTTTAGGGAGACCTTCTTATTGTTTGATTAGTTCTCTCAAATTATCAAAATATAGGTGATTATGAGTCCTAATACATCATTCTTGTTGAAATTAGCATCAAAAGGAGCAATCACATCACTATCGCGTCCAAAACAATGCGTAGATCTCACACAAGTCTTCTTTTAGGGAGACCTTCATATTGTTTCAATGGTTGTTTCGAATTTACAAAGAAAGAGGTGATTAAGAGTTATATTACTTCGTTCTAGTTTGATTAGCGTCAAAAGTAGAAATCCATGACTATCGCGTTTAAAATCATGCGTACATCTCACACAAGTCTTCATTTAGGGAGACCTTCTTATTGTTTCATTGGTTCTCTAAAATTGTCAAAGAAAGAGGTGGTTAGGAGTCCTATTAATTCGTTCTAATTTGATTAGCATCAAAACGACCAAATCAATGACTATCGCGTTAAATGCGTACATCTCACACAAGTCTTGATTTAGGGAGACTTTCTTATTGTTTCATTGATTCTCTCAAATTGTCAAAGAAAGAGGTGATTATGAGTCCTATGACTTCGTTCTAGTTTTATTAACATCAAAAGGAGCAATCCTAGCACTAGTGCATTCAAAACGATCCGTACATGTCACACAAATCTTCATTTAGGGAGACTTTCATATTGTTTGATTAGTTCTCTCAAATTGTCAAAATATAGGTGATTATGAGTCCTATAACTTCATTCTAGTTGAGAACTTAGCATCAAAAGGAGCAATCCCATTACTATTGTGTCTAAAACGATGCGTAGATCTCACACAAGTCTTCATTTAGGGAGACCTTCATATTGTTTCAATGCTTGTTTTGAATTTACAATGAAAGAGGTGATTAAGAGTTGTATTACTTCGTTCTAGTTTGAATAGCATCAAAAAGAAGAAACCCATGACTATCGCGTCCAAAACCATGCGTACATCTCACACAAGTCTTCATTTAGGGAGACCTTCTTATTGTTTCATTGGTTCTTTAAAATTGTCAAAGAAAGAGGTGATTAGGAGTCCTAGTAATTCGTTCTAATTTGATTAGCATCAAAAGGACCAAATCAATGACTATCGCGTTAAAAACGAGACGTACATCTCACACAAGTCTTAATTTAGGGAGACCTTCTTATTGTTTCATTGGTTCTCTCAAATTGTCAAAGAAAGAGGTAATTATGAGTCCTATGACTTCGTTCTAGTTTAATTAGCGTCAAAAGGATCAATCCTATCACTTGTGCATTCAAAACGATCCGTACATCTCACACAAGTCTTCATTTAAGGAGACCTTCTTATTGTTTGATTAGTTTTCACAAATTTTTAAAATATAGGTGATTATGAGTCCTATTACTTCATTCTAGTTGAAATTAGCATCAAAAAGAGCAATCCCTTCACTATCGTGTCCAAAACGATGCGTAGATCTTACACAAGTCTTCATTTAGGGAGTCCTTCATATTGTTTCATTGGTTGTTTCGAATTTACAAAGAAAGAGGTGATTAAGAATTTGTGTTACTTCGTTCTCGTTTGATTCCCATGACTATAGTGTCCAAAACCATGTGTACATCTCACACAAGTCTTCATTTATGTAGACCATCTTATTGTTTCATTAGTTCTCTCAACTTGTCAAAATATAGGTGATTATGAGTCCTATTACTTCGTTCTAGTTGAAAGTAGCATCAAAGGAGCAATCACATCACTATCGCGTCCAAAACGATGCGTAGACCTCACACAAGTCTTCATTTAGGGAGACCTTCATATTGTTTCATTGGTTGTTTCAAATTTACAAAGAAAGAGATGATTAAGAGTTGTATTACTTCGTTCTTGTTTGATTAGCGTCAAAAGTAGAAACCCATGACTATCGCGTTCAAAATCATGCGTACATCTCACACAAGCCTTCATTTAGGGAGACCTTCTTATTATTTCATTGGTTCTCTAAAATTGTCAAAGAAAGAGGTGATTAGGAGTCCCATTAATTCGTTCTAATTTGATTAGCATCAAAAGGACTAAATCAATGACTACCGCGTTAAAAACGATGCGTACATCTCACACAAGTCTTGATTTAGGGAGACCTTCTTATTGTTTCATGGGTTCTCTCAACTTGTCAAAGAAATAGATGATTATGAGTCCTATGACTTCGTTCTAGTTTGATTAGCATCAAAAGGAGCAATCCTTTCACTAGTGCATTCAAAACGATCCGTACATCTCACACAAGTCTTCGTTTAGGGAGACCTTCTTATTGTTTGATTAGTTCTCTCAAATTGTCAAAATATAGGTGATTATGAGTCCTATTACATCATTCTTGTTGAAATTAGCATCAAAAGGAGCAATCACATCACTATCGCGTCCAAAACAATGCGTAGATCTCACACAAGTCTTCATTTAGGGAGACCTTCATATTGTTTCAATGGTTGTTTCGAATTTACAAAGAAAGAGGTGATTAAGAGTTATATTACTTCGTTCTAGTTTGATTAGCGTCAAAAGTAGAAATCCATGACTATCGCGTTTAAAATCATGCGTACATCTCACACAAGTCTTCATTTAGGGAGACCTTCTTATTGTTTCATTGGTTCTCTAAAATTGTCAAAGAAAGAGGTGGTTAGGAGTCCTATTAATTCGTTCTAATTTGATTAGCATCAAAATGACCAAATCAATGACTATCGCGTTAAATGCGTACATCTCACACAAGTCTTGATTTAGGGAGACTTTCTTATTGTTTCATTGATTCTCTCAAATTGTCAAAGAAAGAGGTGATTATGAGTCCTATGACTTCGTTCTAGTTTTATTAACATCAAAAGGAGCAATCCTAGCACTAGTGCATTCAAAACGATCCGTACATGTCACACAAATCTTCATTTAGGGAGACTTTCATATTGTTTGATTAGTTCTCTCAAATTGTCAAAATATAGGTGATTATGAGTCCTATAACTTCATTCTAGTTGAGAACTTAACATCAAAAGGAGCAATCCCATTACTATTGTGTCTAAAACGATGCGTAGATCTCACACAAGTCTTCATTTAGGGAGACCTTCATATTGTTTCAATGCTTGTTTTGAATTTACAATGAAAGAGGTGATTAAGAGTTGTATTACTTCGTTCTAGTTTGAATAGCGTCAAAAAGAAGAAACCCATGACTATCGCGTCCAAAACCATGCGTACATCTCACACAAGTCTTCATTTAGGGAGACCTTCTTATTGTTTCATTGGTTCTTTAAAATTGTCAAAGAAAGAGGTGATTAGGAGTCCTAGTAATTCGTTCTAATTTGATTAGCATCAAAAGGACCAAATCAATGACTATCGCGTTAAAAACGAGACGTACATCTCACACAAGTCTTGATTTAGGGAGACCTTCTTATTGTTTCATTGGTTCTCTCAAATTGTCAAAGAAAGAGGTAATTATGAGTCCTATGACTTCGTTCTAGTTTAATTAGCGTCAAAAGGATCAATCCTATCACTTGTGCATTCAAAACGATCCGTACATCTCACACAAGTCTTCATTTAAGGAGACCTTCTTATTGTTTGATTAGTTTTCACAAATTTTTAAAATATAGGTGATTATGAGTCCTATTACTTCATTCTAGTTGAAATTAGCATCAAAAAGAGCAATCCCTTCACTATCGTGTCCAAAACGATGCGTAGATCTTACACAAGTCTTCATTTAGGGAGACCTTCATATTGTTTCATTGGTTGTTTCGAATTTACAAAGAAAGAGGTGATTAAGAATTTGTGTTACTTCGTTCTCGTTTGATTTGCGTTAAAATGGAGAAACCCATGACTATAGTGTCCAAAACCATGTGTACATCTCACACAAGTCTTCATTTATGTAGACCATCTTATTGTTTCATTAGTTCTCTCAACTTGTCAAAATATAGGTGATTATGAGTCCTATTACTTCGTTCTAGTTGAAATTAGCATCAAAAGGAGCAATCACATCACTATCGCGTCCAAAACGATGCGTAGATCTCACACAAGTCTTCATTTAGGGAGACCTTCATATTGTTTCATTGGTTGTTTCAAATTTACAAAGAAAGAGATCATTAAGAGTTGTATTACTTCGTTCTTGTTTGATTAGCGTCAAAAGTAGAAACCCATGACTATCGCGTTCAAAATAATGCTTACATCTCACACAAGCCTTCATTTAGGGAGACCTTCTTATTATTTCATTGGTTCTCTAAAATTGTCAAAGAAAGAGGTGATTAGGAGTCCCATTAATTCGTTCTAATTTGATTAGCATCAAAAGGACTAAATCAATGACTACCGCGTTAAAAACGATGCGTACATCTCACACAAGTCTTGATTTAGGGAGACCTTCTTATTGTTTCATGGGTTCTCTCAACTTGTCAAAGAAATAGATGATTATGAGTCCTATGACTTCGTTCTAGTTTGATTAGCATCAAAAGGAGCAATCCTTTCACTAGTGCATTCAAAACGATCCGTACATCTCACACAAGTCTTCGTTTAGGGAGACCTTCTTATTGTTTGATTAGTTCTCTCAAATTATCAAAATATAGGTGATTATGAGTCCTATTACATCATTCTTGTTGAAATTAGCATCAAAAGGAGCAATCACATCACTATCGCGTCCAAAACAATGCGTAGATCTCACACAAGTCTTCATTTAGGGAGACCTTCATATTGTTTCAATGGTTGTTTCGAATTTACAAAGAAAGAGGTGATTAAGAGTTATATTACTTCGTTCTAGTTTGATTAGCGTCAAAAGTAGAAATCCATGACTATCGCGTTTAAAATCATGCGTACATCTCACACAAGTCTTCATTTAGGGAGAACTTCTTATTGTTTCATTGGTTCTCTAAAATTGTCAAAGAAAGAGGTGGTTAGGAGTCCTATTAATTCGTTCTAATTTGATTAGCATCAAAACGACCAAATCAATGACTATCGCGTTAAATGCGTACATCTCACACAAGTCTTGATTTAGGGAGACTTTCTTATTGTTTCATTGATTCTCTCAAATTGTCAAAGAAAGAGGTGATTATGAGTCCTATGACTTCGTTCTAGTTTTATTAACATCAAAAGGAGCAATCCTAGCACTAGTGCATTCAAAACGATCCGTACATCTCACACAAATCTTCATTTAGGGAGACTTTCGTATTGTTTGATTAGTTCTCTCAAATTGTCAAAATATAGGTGATTATGAGTCCTATAACTTCATTCTAGTTGAGAACTTAGCATTAAAAGGAGCAATCCCATTACTATTGTGTCTAAAACGATGCGTAGATCTCACACAAGTCTTCATTTAGGGAGACCTTCATATTGTTTCATTGCTTGTTTTGAATTTACAATGAAAGAGGTGATTAAGAGTTGTATTACTTCGTTCTAGTTTGAATAGCGTCAAAAAGAAGAAACCCATGACTATCGCGTCCAAAACCATGCGTACATCTCACACAAGTCTTCATTTAGGGAGACCTTCTTATTGTTTCATTGGTTCTTTAAAATTGTCAAAGAAAGAGGTGATTAGGAGTCCTAGTAATTCGTTCTAATTTGATTAGCATCAAAAGGACCAAATCAATGACTATCGCGTTAAAAACGAGACGTACATCTCACACAAGTCTTGATTTAGGGAGACCTTCTTATTGTTTCATTGGTTCTCTCAAATTGTCAAAGAAAGAGGTAATTATGAGTCCTATGACTTCGTTCTAGTTTAATTAGCGTCAAAAGGATCAATCCTATCACTTGTGCATTCAAAACGATCCGTACATCTCACACAAGTCTTCATTTAAGGAGACCTTCTTATTGTTTGATTAGTTTTCACAAATTTTTAAAATATAGGTGATTATGAGTCCTATTACTTCATTCTAGTTGAAATTAGCATCAAAAAGAGCAATCCCTTCACTATCGTGTCCAAAACGATGCGTAGATCTTACACAAGTCTTCATTTAGGGAGACCTTCATATTGTTTCATTGGTTGTTTCGAATTTACAAAGAAAGAGGTGATTAAGAATTTGTGTTACTTCGTTCTCGTTTGATTTGCGTTAAAATGGAGAAACCCATGACTATAGTGTCCAAAACCATGTGTACATCTCACACAAGTCTTCATTTATGTAGACCATCTTATTGTTTCATTAGTTCTCTCAACTTGTCAAAATATAGGTGATTATGAGTCCTATTACTTCGTTCTAGTTGAAATTAGCATCAAAAGGAGCAATCACATCACTATCGCGTCCAAAACGATGCGTAGATCTCACACAAGTCTTCATTTAGGGAGACCTTCATATTGTTTCATTGGTTGTTTCAAATTTACAAAGAAAGAGATCATTAAGAGTTGTATTACTTCGTTCTTGTTTGATTAGCGTCAAAAGTAGAAACCCATGACTATCGCGTTCAAAATCATGCGTACATCTCACACAAGCCTTCATTTAGGGAGACCTTCTTATTATTTCATTGGTTCTCTAAAATTGTCAAAGAAAGAGGTGATTAGGAGTCCCATTAATTCGTTCTAATTTGATTAGCATCAAAAGGACTAAATCAATGACTACCGCGTTAAAAACGATGCGTACATCTCACACAAGTCTTGATTTAGGGAGACCTTCTTATTGTTTCATGGGTTCTCTCAACTTGTCAAAGAAATAGATGATTATGAGTCCTATGACTTCGTTCTAGTTTGATTAGCATCAAAAGGAGCAATCCTTTCACTAGTGCATTCAAAACGATCCGTACATCTCACACAAGTCTTCGTTTAGGGAGACCTTCTTATTGTTTGATTAGTTCTCTCAAATTATCAAAATATAGGTGATTATGAGTCCTATTACATCATTCTTGTTGAAATTAGCATCAAAAGGAGCAATCACATCACTATCGCGTCCAAAACAATGCGTAGATCTCACACAAGTCTTCATTTAGGGAGACCTTCATATTGTTTCAATGGTTGTTTCGAATTTACAAAGAAAGAGGTGATTAAGAGTTATATTACTTCGTTCTAGTTTGATTAGCGTCAAAAGTAGAAATCCATGACTATCGCGTTTAAAATCATGCGTACATCTCACACAAGTCTTCATTTAGGGAGAACTTCTTATTGTTTCATTGGTTCTCTAAAATTGTCAAAGAAAGAGGTGGTTAGGAGTCCTATTAATTCGTTCTAATTTGATTAGCATCAAAACGACCAAATCAATGACTATCGCGTTAAATGCGTACATCTCACACAAGTCTTGATTTAGGGAGACTTTCTTATTGTTTCATTGATTCTCTCAAATTGTCAAAGAAAGAGGTGATTATGAGTCCTATGACTTCGTTCTAGTTTTATTAACATCAAAAGGAGCAATCCTAGCACTAGTGCATTCAAAACGATCCGTACATCTCACACAAATCTTCATTTAGGGAGACTTTCGTATTGTTTGATTAGTTCTCTCAAATTGTCAAAATATAGGTGATTATGAGTCCTATAACTTCATTCTAGTTGAGAACTTAGCATTAAAAGGAGCAATCCCATTACTATTGTGTCTAAAACGATGCGTAGATCTCACACAAGTCTTCATTTAGGGAGACCGTCATATTGTTTCATTGCTTGTTTTGAATTTACAATGAAAGAGGTGATTAAGAGTTGTATTACTTCGTTCTAGTTTGAATAGCGTCAAAAAGAAGAAACCCATGACTATCGCGTCCAAAACCATGCGTACATCTCACACAAGTCTTCATTTAGGGAGACCTTCTTATTGTTTCATTGGTTCTTTAAAATTGTCAAAGAAAGAGGTGATTAGGAGTCCTAGTAATTCGTTCTAATTTGATTAGCATCAAAAGGACCAAATCAATGACTATCGCGTTAAAAACGAGACGTACATCTCACACAAGTCTTAATTTAGGGAGACCTTCTTATTGTTTCATTGGTTCTCTCAAATTGTCAAAGAAAGAGGTAATTATGAGTCCTATGACTTCGTTCTAGTTTAATTAGCGTCAAAAGGATCAATCCTATCACTTGTGCATTCAAAACGATCCGTACATCTCACACAAGTCTTCATTTAAGGAGACCTTCTTATTGTTTGATTAGTTTTCACAAATTTTTAAAATATAGGTGATTATGAGTCCTATTACTTCATTCTAGTTGAAATTAGCATCAAAAAGAGCAATCCCTTCACTATCGTGTCCAAAACGATGCGTAGATCTTACACAAGTCTTCATTTAGGGAGACCTTCATATTGTTTCATTGGTTGTTTCGAATTTACAAAGAAAGAGGTGATTAAGAATTTGTGTTACTTCGTTCTCGTTTGATTTGCGTTAAAATGGAGAAACCCATGACTATAGTGTCCAAAACCATGTGTACATCTCACACAAGTCTTCATTTATGTAGACCATCTTATTGTTTCATTAGTTCTCTCAACTTGTCAAAATATAGGTGATTATGAGTCCTATTACTTCGTTCTAGTTGAAATTAGCATCAAAAGGAGCAATCACATCACTATCGCGTCCAAAACGATGCGTAGATCTCACACAAGTCTTCATTTAGGGAGACCTTCATATTGTTTCATTGGTTGTTTCAAATTTACAAAGAAAGAGATCATTAAGAGTTGTATTACTTCGTTCTTGTTTGATTAGCGTCAAAAGTAGAAACCCATGACTATCGCGTTCAAAATCATGCGTACATCTCACACAAGCCTTCATTTAGGGAGACCTTCTTATTATTTCATTGGTTCTCTAAAATTGTCAAAGAAAGAGGTGATTAGGAGTCCCATTAATTCGTTCTAATTTGATTAGCATCAAAAGGACTAAATCAATGACTACCGCGTTAAAAACGATGCGTACATCTCACACAAGTCTTGATTTAGGGAGACCTTCTTATTGTTTCATGGGTTCTCTCAACTTGTCAAAGAAATAGATGATTATGAGTCCTATGACTTCGTTCTAGTTTGATTAGCATCAAAAGGAGCAATCCTTTCACTAATGCATTCAAAACGATCCGTACATCTCACACAAGTCTTCGTTTAGGGAGACCTTCTTATTGTTTGATTAGTTCTCTCAAATTGTCAAAATATAGGTGATTATGAGTCCTATTACATCATTCTTGTTGAAATTAGCATCAAAAGGAGCAATCACATCACTATCGCGTCCAAAACAATGCGTAGATCTCACACAAGTCTTCATTTAGGGAGACCTTCATATTGTTTCAATGGTTGTTTCGAATTTACAAAGAAAGAGGTGATTAAGAGTTATATTACTTCGTTCTAGTTTGATTAGCGTCAAAAGTAGAAATCCATGACTATCGCGTTTAAAATCATGCGTACATCTCACACAAGTCTTCATTTAGGGAGACCTTCTTATTGTTTCATTGGTTCTCTAAAATTGTCAAAGAAAGAGGTGGTTAGGAGTCCTATTAATTCGTTCTAATTTGATTAGCATCAAAACGACCAAATCAATGACTATCGCGTTAAATGCGTACATCTCACACAAGTCTTGATTTAGGGAGACTTTCTTATTGTTTCATTGATTCTCTCAAATTGTCAAAGAAAGAGGTGATTATGAGTCCTATGACTTCGTTCTAGTTTTATTAACATCAAAAGGAGCAATCCTAGCACTAGTGCATTCAAAACGATCCGTACATCTCACACAAATCTTCATTTAGGGAGACTTTCGTATTGTTTGATTAGTTCTCTCAAATTGTCAAAATATAGGTGATTATGAGTCCTATAACTTCATTCTAGTTGAGAACTTAGCATCAAAAGGAGCAATCCCATTACTATTGTGTCTAAAACGATGCGTAGATCTCACACAAGTCTTCATTTAGGGAGACCGTCATATTGTTTCAATGCTTGTTTTGAATTTACAATGAAAGAGGTGATTAAGAGTTGTATTACTTCGTTCTAGTTTGAATAGCGTCAAAAAGAAGAAACCCATGACTATCGCGTCCAAAACCATGCGTACATCTCACACAAGTCTTCATTTAGGGAGACCTTCTTATTGTTTCATTGGTTCTTTAAAATTGTCAAAGAAAGAGGTGATTAGGAGTCCTAGTAATTCGTTCTAATTTGATTAGCATCAAAAGGACCAAATCAATGACTATCGCGTTAAAAACGAGACGTACATCTCACACAAGTCTTGATTTAGGGAGACCTTCTTATTGTTTCATTGGTTCTCTCAAATTGTCAAAGAAAGAGGTAATTATGAGTCCTATGACTTCGTTCTAGTTTAATTAGCGTCAAAAGGATCAATCCTATCACTTGTGCATTCAAAACGATCCGTACATCTCACACAAGTCTTCATTTAAGGAGACCTTCTTATTGTTTGATTAGTTTTCACAAATTTTTAAAATATAGGTGATTATGAGTCCTATTACTTCATTCTAGTTGAAATTAGCATCAAAAAGAGCAATCCCTTCACTATCGTGTCCAAAACGATGCGTAGATCTTACACAAGTCTTCATTTAGGGAGACCTTAATATTGTTTCATTGGTTGTTTCGAATTTACAAAGAAAGAGGTGATTAAGAATTTGTGTTACTTCGTTCTCGTTTGATTTGCGTTAAAATGGAGAAACCCATGACTATAGTGTCCAAAACCATGTGTACATCTCACACAAGTCTTCATTTATGTAGACCATCTTATTGTTTCATTAGTTCTCTCAACTTGTCAAAATATAGGTGATTATGAGTCCTATTACTTCGTTCTAGTTGAAATTAGCATCAAAAGGAGCAATCACATCACTATCGCGTCCAAAACGATGCGTAGATCTCACACAAGTCTTCATTTAAGGAGACCTTCATATTGTTTCATTGGTTGTTTCAAATTTACAAAGAAAGAGATCATTAAGAGTTGTATTACTTCGTTCTTGTTTGATTAGCGTCAAAAGTAGAAACCCATGACTATCGCGTTCAAAATCATGCGTACATCTCACACAAGCCTTCATTTAGGGAGACCTTCTTATTATTTCATTGGTTCTCTAAAATTGTCGAAGAAAGAGGTGATTAGGAGTCCCATTAATTCGTTCTAATTTGATTAGCATCAAAAGGACTAAATCAATGACTACCGCGTTAAAAACGATGCGTACATCTCACACAAGTCTTGATTTAGGGAGACCTTCTTATTGTTTCATGGGTTCTCTCAACTTGTCAAAGAAATAGATGATTATGAGTCCTATGACTTCGTTCTAGTTTGATTAGCATCAAAAGGAGCAATCCTTTCACTAGTGCATTCAAAACGATCCGTACATCTCACACAAGTCTTCGTTTAGGGAGACCTTCTTATTGTTTGATTAGTTCTCTCAAATTGTCAAAATATAGGTGATTATGAGTCCTATTACATCATTCTTGTTAAAATTTGCATCAAAAGGAGCAATCACATCACTATCGCGTCCAAAACAATGCGTAGATCTCACACAAGTCTTCATTTAGGGAGACCTTCATATTGTTTCATTGGTTGTTTTGAATTTACAAAGAAAGAGGTGATTAATAGACTGTGTTACTTCGTTCTAGTTTGATTAGCGTCAAAAAAAAGAAACCCATGACTATCGCGTCCAAAACCATGCGTATATCTCACACAAGTCTTCATTTAGGGAGACCTTCTTATTGTTTCATTAGTTCTCTCAAATTGACAAAATATAGGTTATTATGAGTCCTATTACTTAGTTCTAGTTGAAATTAGCATCAAAAGGAGCAATCACAACACTATCGCGTCCAAAATGATGCGTAGATCTCACACAAGTCTTCATTTAGGGAGACCTTCATATTGTTTCATTCCTTGTTTCGAATTTACAAAGAAAGAGGTGATTAAGAGTTGTATTACTTTGTTCTAGTTTGATTAGCGTCAAATGGACAAACCCATGACTATCGCATCCAAAACCATGCGTATATCTCACACAAGTCTTTATTTAGGGAGACCTTCTTATTGTTGCATTGGTTCTCTAAAATTGTCAAAATCTAGATGATTATGAGTCGTATTACTTCGTTCTAGTTGAAATTTGCATCAAAAGGAGCAATCCCATCACTATCGCGTCCAAAACGATGCGTAGATCTCTCACAAGTCTTCATTTAGGGAGACCTTCATATTGTTTCATTGGTTTGTTTTAAATTTACAAAGAAAGAGGTGATTAAGAGACTGTGTTACTTCGTTCTAGTTTTATTAGCGTCAAAAAAGAGAAACCCATGACTATCGCGTCCAAAACCAAGCGTACATCTCACACAATTCATCATTTAGGGAGACCTTATTGTTTCATTAGTTCTCTAAAATTGTCAAAATATAGTTGATTATGAGTCCTATTACTTCGTTCTCGTTGAAATTAGCATCAAAAGGAGAAATCACATCACTATCGCGTCCAAAACGATGCGTAGATCTCACACAAGTTTTCATTTAGGGAGACCTTCATATTGTTTCGTTGGTTGTTTTGAATTTAAAAAGAAAGAGGTGATTAAGAGTTGTATTACTTCGTTCTAGTTTGATTAGCTTCAAAAGTAGAAACCCATGACTATCGCATTCAAAATCATGCGTACATCTCACACAATTCTTTATTTAGGGAGACCTTCTTATTGTTTCATTGCGTCTCTAAAATTGTCAAAGAAAGAGGTGATTAGGAGTCCTATTAATTCGTTCTAATTTGATTAGCATCAAAACCACCAAATCAATTACTAACGCATTAAATGCGTACATCTCACAGAAGTCTTGATTTAGGGAGACCTTCTTATTGTTTCATTAGTTCTCTCAAATTGTCAAAGAAAGAGGAGATTATGAGTCCTATGACTTCGTTCTAGTTTGATTAGCATCAAAAGGAGCAATCCTAGCACTAGTGCATTCAAAACAATCCGTACATCACACACAAGTCTTCATTTAGGGAGACCTTCGAATTGTTTGATTAGTTCTCTCAAATTGTCAAAATATAGGTGATTATGATTCCTATTACTTCATTCTAGTTGAAATTAGCATCAAAAGGAGCAATCCCATCACTATCGCGTCCAAAACGATGCGTAGATCTCACACAAGTCTTCATTTAGGGAGACCTTCATATTGTTTCATTGCTTGTTTTGAATTTACAAAGAAAGAGGTGATTAAGAGTTGTATTACTTTGTTCTACTTTGATTAGCGTCAAGAGGAGAAACCCAAGACTTTCGCGTCCAAAACCATGCGTACATCTCACACAAGTCTTCATTTAGGGAGACCTTCTTATTGTTTCATTAGTTCTCTTAAATTGTCAAAATATAGGTGATTATGAGTCCTATTACTTCATTCTAGTTGAAATTAGTATCAAAAGGAGCAATCCCATCATTATCGCGTCCAAAACGATGCGTAGATCTCACACAAGTCTTCATTTAGGGAGACCTTGCTTGTTTTGAATTTACAAAGAAAGAGGTGATTAAGAGCTGTATTACTTCGTTCTAGTTTGATTAGCGTCAAAAGGAGAAACACATGACTATTGCGTCTAAAACCTTGCGTACATCTCACACAAGTCTTCATTTAGGGAGACCTTCTTATTGTTTCATTGCTTCTTTAAAATTGTCAAAGAAAGAGGTGATTAGAAGTCCTAGTAATTCGTTCTAATTTGATTAGCATCAAAAGGACCAAATCAAAGACTATCGCGTTAAAAACGAGGCGTACATCTCACACCAGTCTTGATTTAGGGAGACCTTCTTATTGTTTCATTGGTTCTCTCAAATTGTCAAAGAAAGAGGTAATTATGAGTCCTATGACTTCATTCTTGTTTGATTAGCATCAAAAGGAGCAATCCTATCACTAGTGCATTCAAAACGATCCGTACATCTCACACAAGTCTTCATTTAAGGAGACCTTCTTATTGTTTGATTAGTTTTCTCAAATTGTTAAAATATAGGTGATTATGAGTCCTATTACTTCATTCTAGTTGAAATAAGCATCAGAAAGAGCAATCCTTTCACTATCGTGTCCAAAACGATGCGTAGATCTTACACAAGTCTTCATTTAGGGTGACCTTCATATTGTTTCATTGGTTGTTTCGAATTTACAAAGAAAGAGGTGATTAAGAGATTGTGTTACTTTGTTCTAGTTTGATTAGCGTTAAAAAGGAGAAACCCAGACTATCGTGCCCAAAACCATGTGTACATCTCATACAAGTCTTCATTTAGGGAGACCATCTTATTGTTTCATTAGTTCTATCAAATTGTCAAAATATAGGTGATTATGAGTCCTATTACTTCGTTCTCGTTGAAATTAGCATCAAAAGGAGCAATCACATCACTATCGCGTCCAAAACGATGCGTAGATCTCACACAAGTCTTCATTTAGGGAGACCTTCATATTGTTTCATTGGTTGTTACGAATTTAAAATAAAAGAGGTGATTAAGAGTTGTATTACTTCGTTCTAGTTTGATTAGCGTCAAAAGTAGAAACCCATGACTATCGCATTCAAAATCATGCGTACATCTCACACAAGTCTTCATTTAGGGAGACCTTCTTATTGTTCCATTGCTTCTCTAAAATTGTCAAAGAAAGAGGTGATTAGGAGTCCTTCTAATTCGTTCTAATTTGATTAGCATCAAAACAACCAAATCAATGACAATCGCGTTAAATGCGTACATCTCACATAAGTCTTGATTTAGGGAGACCTTCTTATTGTTTCATTAGTTCTTTCAAATTATAAAAGAAAGAGGAGATTATGAGTCCTATGACTTCATTCTAGTTTGATTAACATCAAAAGGAGCAATCCTAGCACTAGTGCATTCAAAACGATCCGTACATCTCACACAAGTCTTCATTTAGGGAGACATTCAAATTGTTTGATTAGTTCTCTCAAATTGTCAAAATATAGGTGATTATGAGTCCTATTACTTCATTCTAGTTGAAATTAGCATCAAAAGGAGCAATCCTATCACTATCGCGTCCAAAACGATGCGTAGATCTCACACAAGTCTTCATTTAGGGAGGAGACCTTCATATTGTTTCATTGCATGTTTTGAATTTACAAAGAAAGAGGTGATTAAGAGTTGTATTACTTCGTTCTAGTTTGATTAGCGTCAAAAGGAGAAACCATGACTATCGCGTCCAAAACCATGCGTACATCTCACACAAGTCTTCATTTAGGGAGACCTTCTTATTGTGTCATTGGTTCTTTAAAATTGTCAAAGAAAGAGGTGATTAGGAGTCCTAGTAATTCGTTCTAATTTGATTCGCATCAAAAGGACCAAATCAATGACTATCACGTGAAAAACAAGGCGTACATCTCACACAAGTCTTGATTTAGGGAGACCTTCTTATTGTTTCATTGGTTCTCTCAAATTGTCAAAGAAAGAGGTAATTATGAGTCCTATGACTTCATTCTAGTTTGATTAGCATCAAAAGGAACAATCCTATCACTAGTGCATTCAAAACGATCTGTACATCTCACACAAGTTTTCATTGAAGGAGACCTTCTTATTGTTTGATTAGTTTTCTCAATTTTTTAAAATATAGGTGATTATGAGTTCTATTACTTCATTCTAGCTGAAATTAGCATCAAAAAGATCTATTCATTCACTATCGTGTCCAAAACGATGAGTAGATCTTACACAAGTCTTCATTTAGGGAGACCTTCATATTGTTTCATTGGTTGTTTTGCATTTACAAAGAAAGAGGTGATTAAGAGATTGTGTTATTTCGTTCTAGTTTGATTAGCGTTAAAAAGGAGAAACCCATGACTATCGTGTCCAAAACCATGTGTACATCTCACACAAGTCTTCATTTAGGGAGTCCATCTTATTGTTTCATTAGTTCTCTCAAATTGTTAAAATATAGGTGATTATGAGTCCTATTACTTCATTCTAGTTGAAATTAGCATCAAAAGGAGCAATCACATCACTATCGCGTCCAAAACGATGCGTAGATCTCAGACAAGTCTTCATTTATTGAGACCTTCATTTTGTTTCATTGGTTGTTTTGAATTTACAAAGAAAGATTTGATTAATAGTTGTATTACTTCGTTCTAGTTTGATTAGCGTCAAAAGTAGAAACCCATGACTATCGCGTTCAAAATCATGCGTACATCTCACACAAGTTTTCATTTAGGAAGACCTTCTTATTATTTCATTGGTTCTCTAAAATTGTCAAAGAAAGAGGTGATTAGGAGTCCTATTAATTCGTTCTAATTTGATTAGCATCAAAAGGACCAAATCAATGACCACCGTGATAAAAACGATGCGTACATGTCACACAACTCTTGATTTCGAAAGACCTTCTTATTGTTTCAATGGGTTCTCTCAAATTGTCAAAGAAATAGGTGATTATGAGTCCTATGATTTCGTTCTAGTTTGGTTAGCATCAAAAGGAGTAATCCTTTCATTAGTGCATTTAGAAAGATCCGTACATCTCACACAAGTCTTCATTTGGGGAGACCTTCTTATTGTTTGATTAGCTCTTTCAAATTATCAAAATGCAGGTGATTATGAGTCCTATTACTTCGTTCTAGTTCAAAATAGCATCAAAAGGAGCAATCACATCACTATCGCGTCCAAAACGATGCGTAGATATCACACAAGTCTTCATTTAGGGAGACCTTCATATTGTTTCATTGGTTGTTTTGAATTTACAAAGAAAGAGGTGATTAAGAGACTGTGTTACTTCGTTCTAGTTTGATTAGCGTCTAAAAAGAGAAACCCATGACTATCGCGTCCAAAACCATGCGTACATCTCACACAAGTCTTCATTTAGGGAAACCTTCTTATTGTTTCATTAGTTCTCTCAAATTGTCAAAATATAGGTGATTATGAGTCCTATTACTTCATTCTAGTTGAGAAATTAGCATCAAAAGGAGCAATTCCATCACTATTGTGTCTAAAACGATGCGTAGATCTCACACAAGTCTTCATTTAAGGAGACCTTCATATTGTTTCATTGCTTGTTTTGAATTTACAAAGAAAGAGGTGATTAAGAGTTGTATTACTTCGTTCTAGTTTGAATAGCGTCAAAAAGAAGAAACCCATGACTATCGCGTCCAAAACCATGCGTACATCTCACACAAGTCTTCATTTAGGGAGACCTTCTTATTGTTTCATTGGTTCTTTAAAATTATCAAAGAAAGAGGTGATTGGGAGTCCTAGTAATTCGTTCTAATTTGATTAGCATCAAAAGGACCAAATCAATGACTATCGCGTTAAAAACGAGACGTACATCTCACACAAGTCTTGATTTAGGGAGACCTTCTTATTGTTTAATTGGTTCTCTCAAATTGTAAAATATAGGTGATTATGAGTCCTATTACTTCATTCTAGTTGAGAAATTAGCATCAAAAGAAGCAATCCCATCACTATTGTGTCTAAAACGATGCGTAGATCTCACACAAGTCTTTATTTAGGGAGACCTTCATATTGTTTCAATGGTTGTTTCGAATTTACAAAGAAAGAGGTGATTAAGAATTATATTACTTCGTTCTAGCTTGATTAGCGTCAAAAGTAGAAATCCATGACTATCGCGTTTAAAATCATGCGTACATCTCACACAAGTCTTCATTTAGGGAGACCTTCTTATTATTTCATTGGTTCTCTATAATTTTCAAAGAAAGAGGTGATTAGGAGTCCTATTAATTCGTTCTAATTTGATTAGCATCAAAAGGACCAAATTAATGACTACCGCGTTAAAAACGATGCGTACATCTCACACAAGTCTTGATTTAGGGAGACCTTCTTATTGTTTCATGGGTTCTCTCAACTTGTCAAAGAAATAGATGATTATGAATCCTATGACTTCGTTCTAGTTTGATTAGCATCAAAAGGAGAAATCCTTTCACTAGTGCATTAAAAACGATCCGTACATCTCACACAAGTCTTCTTTTAGGGAGACATTCTTATTGTTTGATTAGTTCTTTCAAATTGTCAAAATATAGGTGATTATGAGTCCTATTACTTCATTTTAGTTTAAATTAGCATCAAAAGGAGCAATCCCATCACTATCGCGTCCAAAACGATGCGTAGATCTCACACAAGTCTTCATTTAGGGAGACCTTCATATTGTTTCATTGGTAGTTTTGAATTTACAAAGAAAGAGGTGATTAATAGACTGTGTTACTTCGTTCTAGTTTGATTAGCGTCAAAAAAGAGAAACCCATGACTATCGCGTCCAAAACCATGCGTACATCTCACACAAGTCTTCATTTAGGGAGACATTCTTATTGTTTCATTAGTTCTCTCAAATTGACAAAATATAGGTTATTATGAGTCCTATTACTTCGTTCAAGTTGAAATTAGCATCAAAAGGAGCAATCACATCACTATCGCGTCCAAAATGATGCGTAGATCTCACACAAGTCTTCATTTAGGGAGACTTTCATATTGTTTCATTGCTTGTTTCGAATTTACAAAGAAAGAGGTGATGAAGAGTTGTATTTCTTTGTTCTAGTTTGATTAGCGTCAAAAGGACAAACCCATGACTATCGCATCCAAAACTATGTGTATATCTCACACAAGTCTTTATTTAGGGAGACCTTCTTATTGTTGCATTGGTTCTCTAAAATTGTCAAAATCTAGGTGATTATGAGTCGTATTACTTCGTTGTAGTTGAAAGTAGCATCAAAAGGAGCAATCCCATCACTATCGCGTCCAAAACGATGCGTAGATCTCACACAAGTTTTCATTTAGGGAGACCTTCATATTGTTTCATTGGTTGTTTTAAATTTCCAAACAAATAGGTGATTAAGAGACTGTGTTACTTCGTTCTAGTTTTATTAGTGTCAAAAAAGAGAAACCCATGACTATCGCGTCCAAAACCATGCGTACATCTCACACAAGTCTTCATTTTGGGAGACCTTCTTATTGTTTCATTTGTTCTATCATATTGTCAAAATATAGGTGATTATGAGTCCTATTACTTCGTTCTCGTTGAAATTAGCATCAAAAGGAGCAATCACATCACTATCGCGTCCAAAACGATGAGTAGATCTCACACAAGTCTTCATTTAGGGAGACCTTCATAATGTTTTATTGGTTGTTTCGAATTTACAAAGAAAGAGGTGATTAAGAGTTATATTACTTCGTTCTAGTTTGATTAGCGTCAAAAGGAGAAACCCATGACTATCGCATCCAAAACCATGCGTACATCTCACACAAGTCTTTATTTAGGGAGACCTTCTTATTGTTTGATTAGTTCTCTCAAATTATCAAAATATAGGTGATTATGAGTCCTATTACTTCATTCTAGTTGAAATTAGCATCAAAAGGAGCAATCACATCATTATCGCGTCCAAAACGATGCGTAGATCTCACACAAGTCTTCTTTTAGGGAGACCTTCATATTGTTTCATTGGTTGTTTCGAATTTACAAAGAAAGAGATGATTAAGAGTTGTATTACTTCGTTCTAGTTTGATTAGCGTCAAAAGGAGAAACCCATGACTATCGCGTCCAAAACCATGCGTACATCTCACACAAGTCTTCATTTCGGGAGAGCTTTTTATTGTTTAATTGGTTCTCTAAAATTGTCAAAGAAAAAGGTGATTAGAAGTCCTATTAATTCGTTTTAATTTTATTAGAATCAAAAGGACCAAATCAATGACTATCGCGTCCAAAACCATGCGTACATCTCACACAATTCTTCATTTAGGGAGACATTCTTATTGTTTCATTAGTTCTCTCAAATTGTCAAAGAAAGAGGTGATTATGAGTCCTATGACTTCTTTCTAGTTTGATTAGCATCAAAAGGGGCAATCCTATCACTAGTGCATTCAAAACGTTCCGTACATCTCACACAAGTCTTCATTTCGGGAAACCTTCTTATTATTTGATTAGTTCTCTCAAATTATTAAAATATAGGTGATTATGAGTCCTATTACTTCATTCTAGTTGAAATTAGCATCAAAAGGAGCAATCCCATCACTATCGCGTCCAAAACGATGCGTAGATCTCACACAAGTCTTCATTTAGGGAGACCTTCTTATTGTTTCATTGGTTGTTTCGAATCTACAAAGAAAGAGGTGATTAAGATACTGTGTTACTTCGTTCTAGTTTGATTAACGTCAAAAAAGAGAAACCCATGACAATCTCGTCCAAAACCATGCGTACATCTCACACAAGTCTTAATTTAGGGAGACCTTCTTATTGTTTCATTAGTTATCTCAAATTGTCAAATTATAGGTGATTATAAGTACTATTACTTCGTTCTAGTTGAAATCAGCATCAAAAAGAGCAATCGCATCACTATCGCGTCCAAAACGATGCATAGATCTCGCACAAGTGAAGTTTAGGGAGACCTTCATATTGTTTCATTGCTGGTTTCAAATTTACAAATAAAGAGGTGATTAAGAGTTGTATTACTTCGTTCTAGTTTGATTAGTGTCAAAAGGAGAAACCCATGACTATCGCGTCCAAAACCATGCGTACATCTCACACAAGTCTTCATTTAGGGAGACCTTCTTATTGTTTCATTGGTTTTCTTAAATTGTCAAAGAAAGAGGTGATTAGCAGTCCTATTAATTCGTTCTAATTTGATTAGCATCAAAAGGACCAAATCAATGACTATCGCGTTAAAAACGATGCGTACATGTCACACAATTCTTGATTTATGGAGACCTTCTTATTGTTTAATTGGTCTCTCAAATTGTAACATAGAGAGGTGATTATGAGTCCTATGATTTCGATCTAGTTTGATTAGCATCAAAAGGAGCAATCCAATCACTAGTGCATTCAAAATGATCCGTACATCTCACACAAGTCTTCATTTAGAGAGACCTTCTTATTGTTTGTTTAGTTCTCTCAAATTGTTAAAATATAGGTGATTATGAGTCCTATTACTTCATTCTAGTTGAAATTAGCATCAAAAGGAGCAATCCCATCACTATCGCGTCCAAAATGATGCGTAGATCTCACACAAGTCTTCATTTAGGGAGACCTTCATATTGTTTCATTGCTTGTTTCGAATGTACAAAGAAAGAGGTGATTAAGAGTTGTATTACTTTGTTCTAGTTTGTTTAGCGTCAAACGGAGAAACCCATGACTATCGCATCCAAAACCATGCGTACATCTCACACAAGTCTTTATTTAGGGAGACCTTCTTATTGTTGCATTGGTTCTCTAAAATTGTCAAAATCTAGGTGATTATGAGTCCTATTACTTCGTTCTAGTTGAAAATAGCATCAAAAGGAGCAATCCCATCACTATCGCGTACAAAACGATGCGTAGATCTCACACAAGTCTTCATTTTGGGAGACCTTCATATTGTTTCATTGGTTGTTTTGAATTTACAAAGAAAGAGGTGATTCAGAGACTGTGTTACTTTGTTCTAGTGTTATTAGCGTCAAAAAAGAGAAACCCATGACTACCGCGTCCAAAACCATGGGTACATCTCACATAAGTCTTCATTTAGGGAGACCTTATTATTTCATTAGTTCTCTCAAATTGTCAAAATATAAGTGATTATGATCCTATTACTTCGTTCTAGTTGAAATTAGCATCAAAAGGAGCAATCACATCACTATCGCGTCCAAAACGATGCGTAGATCTCACACAAGTCTTCCTTTAGGGAGACCTTCATATTGTTTCATTGGTTGTTTCGAATTTACAAAGAAAGAGATGATTAAGAGTTGTATTACTTCGTTCTAGTTTGATTAACATCAAAAGGAGAAACCCATGACTATCGCGTCCAAAACCATGCGTACATCTCACACAAGTCTTCATTTCGGGAGAGCTTTTTATTGTTTAATTGGTTCTCTAAAATTGTCAAAGAAAAAGGTGATTAGAAGTCCTATTAATTCGTTTTAATTTTATTAGAATCAAAAGGACCAAATCAATGACTATCGCGTCCAAAACCATGCGTACATCTCACACAATTCTTCATTTAGGGAGACATTCTTATTGTTTCATTAGTTCTCTCAAATTGTCAAAGAAAGAGGTGATTATGAGTCCTATGACTTCTTTCTAGTTTGATTAGCATCAAAAGGGGCAATCCTATCACTAGTGCATTCAAAACGTTCCGTACATCTCACACAAGTCTTCATTTCAGGAAACCTTCTTACTATTTGATTAGTTCTCTCAAATTATTAAAATATAGGTGATTATGAGTCCTATTACTTCATTCTAGTTGAAATTAGCATCAAAAGGAGCAATCCCATCACTATCGCGTCCAAAACGATGCGTAGATCTCACACAAGTCTTCATTTAGGGAGACCTTCTTATTGTTTCATTGGTTGTTTCGAATCTACAAAGAAAGAGGTGATTAAGAGACTGTGTTAATTCGTTCTAGTTTGATTAACGTCAAAAAAGAGAAACCCATGACAATCTCGTCCAAAACCATGCGTACATCTCACACAAGTCTTAATTTAGGGAGACCTTCTTATTGTTTCATTAGTTATCTCAAATTGTCAAATTATAGGTGATTATAAGTACTATTACTTCGTTCTAGTTGAAATCAGCATCAAAAAGAGCAATCGCATCACTATCGCGTCCAAAACGATGCATAGATCTCGCACAAGTGAAGTTTAGGGAGACCTTCATATTGTTTCATTGCTGGTTTCAAATTTACAAATAAAGAGGTGATTAAGAGTTGTATTACTTCGTTCTAGTTTGATTAGTGTCAAAAGGAGAAACCCATGACTATCGCGTCCAAAACCATGCGTACATCTCACACAAGTCTTCATTTAGGGAGACCTTCTTATTGTTTCATTGGTTTTCTTAAATTGTCAAAGAAAGAGGTGATTAGCAGTCCTATTAATTCGTTCTAATTTGATTAGCATCAAAAGGACCAAATCAATGACTATCGCGTTAAAAACGATGCGTACATGTCACACAAGTCTTGATTTATGGAGAACTTCTTATTGTTTAATCGGTCTCTCAAATTGTAACATAGAGAGGTGATTATGAGTCCTATGATTTCGATCTAGTTTGATTAGCATCAAAAGGAGCAATCCAATCACTAGTGCATTCAAAACGATCCGTACATCTCACACAAGTCTTCATTTAGAGAGACCTTCTTATTGTTTGATTAGTTCTCTCAAATTGTTAAAATATAGGTGATTATGAGTCCTATTACTTCATTCTAGTTGAAATTAGCATCAAAAGGAGCAATCCCATCACTATCGCGTCCAAAATGATGCGTAGATCTCACACAAGTCTTCATTTAGGGAGACCTTCATATTGTTTCATTGCTTGTTTCGAATGTACAAAGAAAGAGGTGATTAAGAGTTGTATTACTTTGTTCTAGTTTGTTTAGCGTCAAACGGAGAAACCCATGACTATCGCATCCAAAACCATGCGTACATCTCACACAAGTCTTTATTTAGGGAGACCTTCTTATTGCTGCATTGGTTCTCTAAAATTGTCAAAATCTAGGTGATTATGAGTCCTATTACTTCGTTCTAGTTGAAAATAGCATCAAATGGAGCAATCCCATCACTATCGCGTCCAAAACGATGCGTAGATCTCACACAAGTCTTCATTTAGGGAGACCTTCATATTGTTTCATTGGTTGTTTTGAATTTACAAAGAAAGAGGTGATTCAGAGACTGTGTTACTTCGTTCTAGTTTTATTAGCGTCAAAAAAGAGAAACCCATGACTACCGCGTCCAAAACCATGCGTACATCTCACATAAGTCTTCATTTAGGGAGACCTTATTGTTTCATTAGTTCTCTCAAATTGTCAAAATATAAGTGATTATGATCCTATTACTTCGTTCTAGTTGAAATTAGCATCAAAAGGAGCAATCACATCCCTATCGCGTCCAAAACGATGCGTAGATCTCACACAAGTCTTCATTTATGGAGACCTTCATATTGTTTCATTGGTTGTTTCGAATTTACAAAGAAAGAGATGATTAAGAGTTGTATTACTTCGTTCTAGTTTGATTAGCGTCAAAAGGAGAAACCCATGACTATCGCGTCCAAAACCATGCGTACATCTCACACAAGTCTTCATTTCGGGAGAGCTTTTTATTGTTTAATTGGTTCTCTAAAATTGTCAAAGAAAAAGGTGATTAGAAGTCCTATTATTTCGTTTTAATTTTATTAGAATCAAAAGGACCAAATCAATGACTATCGCGTCCAAAACCATGCGTACATCTCACACAATTCTTCATTTAGGGAGACATTCTTATTGTTTCATTAGTTCTCTCAAATTGTCAAAGAAAGAGGTGATTATGAGTCCTATGACTTCTTTCTAGTTTGATTAGCATCAAAAGGGGCAATCCTATCACTAGTGCATTCAAAACGTTCCGTACATCTCACACAAGTCTTCATTTCGGGAAACCTTCTTATTATTTGATTAGTTCTCTCAAATTATTAAAATATAGGTGATTATGAGTCCTATTACTTCATTCTAGTTGAAATTAGCATCAAAAGGAGCAATCCCATCACTATCGCGTCCAAAACGATGCGTAGATCTCACACAAGTCTTCATTTAGGGAGACCTTCTTATTGTTTCATTGGTTGTTTCGAATCTACAAAGAAAGAGGTGATTAAGATACTGTGTTACTTCGTTCTAGTTTGATTAACGTCAAAAACGAGAAACCCATGACAATCTCGTCCAAAACCATGCGTACATCTCACACAAGTCTTAATTTAGGGAGACCTTCTTATTGTTTCATTAGTTATCTCAAATTGTCAAATTATAGGTGATTATAAGTACTATTACTTCGTTCTAGTTGAAATCAGCATCAAAAAGAGCAATCGCATCACTATCGCGTCCAAAACGATGCATAGATCTCGCACAAGTGAAGTTTAGGGAGACCTTCATATTGTTTCATTGCTGGTTTCAAATTTACAAATAAAGAGGTGATTAAGAGTTGTATTACTTCGTTCTAGTTTGATTAGTGTCAAAAGGAGAAACCCATGACTATCGCGTCCAAAACCATGCGTACATCTCACACAAGTCTTCATTTAGGGAGACCTTCTTATTGTTTCATTGGTTTTCTTAAATTGTCAAAGAAAGAGGTGATTAGCAGTCCTATTAATTCGTTCTAATTTGATTAGCATCAAAAGGACCAAATCAATGACTATCGCGTTAAAAACGATGCGTACATGTCACACAAGTCTTGATTTATGGAGAACTTCTTATTGTTTAATCGGTCTCTCAAATTGTAACATAGAGAGGTGATTATGAGTCCTATGATTTCGATCTAGTTTGATTAGCATCAAAAGGAGCAATCCAATCACTAGTGCATTCAAAACGATCCGTACATCTCACACAAGTCTTCATTTAGAGAGACCTTCTTATTGTTTGATTAGTTCTCTCAAATTGTTAAAATATAGGTGATTATGAGTCCTATTACTTCATTCTAGTTGAAATTAGCATCAAAAGGAGCAATCCCATCACTATCGCGTCCAAAATGATGCGTAGATCTCACACAAGTCTTCATTTAGGGAGACCTTCATATTGTTTCATTGCTTGTTTCGAATGTACAAAGAAAGAGGTGATTAAGAGTTGTATTACTTTGTTCTAGTTTGTTTAGCGTCAAACGGAGAAACCCATGACTATCGCATCCAAAACCATGCGTACATCTCACACAAGTCTTTATTTAGGGAGACCTTCTTATTGCTGCATTGGTTCTCTAAAATTGTCAAAATCTAGGTGATTATGAGTTCTATTACTTCGTTCTAGTTGAAAATAGCATCAAATGGAGCAATCCCATCACTATCGCGTCCAAAACGATGCGTAGATCTCACACAAGTCTTCATTTAGGGAGACCTTCATATTGTTTCATTGGTTGTTTTGAATTTACAAAGAAAGAGGTGATTCAGAGACTGTGTTACTTCGTTCTAGTTTTATTAGCGTCAAAAAAGAGAAACCCATGACTACCGCGTCCAAAACCATGCGTACATCTCACATAAGTCTTCATTTAGGGAGACCTTATTGTTTCATTAGTTCTCTCAAATTGTCAAAATATAAGTGATTATGATCCTATTACTTCGTTCTAGTTGAAATTAGCATCAAAAGGAGCAATCACATCCCTATCGCGTCCAAAACGATGCGTAGATCTCACACAAGTCTTCATTTATGGAGACCTTCATATTGTTTCATTGGTTGTTTCGAATTTACAAAGAAAGAGATGATTAAGAGTTGTATTACTTCGTTCTAGTTTGATTAGCGTCAAAAGGAGAAACCCATGACTATCGCGTCCAAAACCATGCGTACATCTCACACAAGTCTTCATTTCGGGAGAGCTTTTTATTGTTTAATTGGTTCTCTAAAATTGTCAAAGAAAAAGGTGATTAGAAGTCCTATTATTTCGTTTTAATTTTATTAGAATCAAAAGGACCAAATCAATGACTATCGCGTCCAAAACCATGCGTACATCTCACACAATTCTTCATTTAGGGAGACATTCTTATTGTTTCATTAGTTCTCTCAAATTGTCAAAGAAAGAGGTGATTATGAGTCCTATGACTTCTTTCTAGTTTGATTAGCATCAAAAGAAGCAATCCTATCACTAGTTCATTCAAAACGTTCCGTACATCTCACACAAGTCTTCATTTCGGGAAACCTTCTTATTATTTGATTAGTTCTCTCAACTTATTAAAATATAGGTGATTATGAGTCCTATTACTTCATTCTAGTTGAAATTAGCATCAAAAGGAGCAATCCCATCACTATCGCGTCCAAAACGATGCGTAGATCTCACACAAGTCTTCATTTAGGGAGACCTTCTTATTGTTTCATTGGTTGTTTCGAATCTACAAAGAAAGAGGTGATTAAGATACTGTGTTACTTCGTTCTAGTTTGATTAACGTCAAAAAAGAGAAACCCATGACAATCTCGTCCAAAACCATGCGTACATCTCACACAAGTCTTAATTTAGGGAGACCTTCTTATTGTTTCATTAGTTATCTCAAATTGTCAAATTATAGGTGATTATAAGTACTATTACTTCGTTCTAGTTGAAATCAGCATCAAAAAGAGCAATCGCATCACTATCGCGTCCAAAACGATGCATAGATCTCGCACAAGTGAAGTTTAGGGAGACCTTCATATTGTTTCATTGCTGGTTTCAAATTTACAAATAAAGAGGTGATTAAGAGTTGTATTACTTCGTTCTAGTTTGATTAGTGTCAAAAGGAGAAACCCATGACTATCGCGTCCAAAACCATGCGTACATCTCACACAAGTCTTCATTTAGGGAGACCTTCTTATTGTTTCATTGGTTTTCTTAAATTGTCAAAGAAAGAGGTGATTAGCAGTCCTATTAATTCGTTCTAATTTGATTAGCATCAAAAGGACCAAATCAATGACTATCGCGTTAAAAACGATGCGTACATGTCACACAAGTCTTGATTTATGGAGAACTTCTTATTGTTTAATCGGTCTCTCAAATTGTAACATAGAGAGGTGATTATGAGTCCTATGATTTCGATCTAGTTTGATTAGCATCAAAAGGAGCAATCCAATCACTAGTGCATTCAAAACGATCCGTACATCTCACACAAGTCTTCATTTAGAGAGACCTTCTTATTGTTTGATTAGTTCTCTCAAATTGTTAAAATATAGGTGATTATGAGTCCTATTACTTCATTCTAGTTGAAATTAGCATCAAAAGGAGCAATCCCATCACTATCACGTCCAAAATGATGCGTAGATCTCACACAAGTCTTCATTTAGGGAGACCTTCATATTGTTTCATTGCTTGTTTCGAATGTACAAAGAAAGAGGTGATTAAGAGTTGTATTACTTTGTTCTAGTTTGTTTAGCGTCAAACGGAGAAACCCATGACTATCGCATCCAAAACCATGCGTACATCTCACACAAGTCTTTATTTAGGGAGACCTTCTTATTGCTGCATTGGTTCTCTAAAATTGTCAAAATCTAGGTGATTATGAGTCCTATTACTTCGTTCTAGTTGAAAATAGCATCAAATGGAGCAATCCCATCACTATCGCGTCCAAAACGATGCGTAGATCTCACACAAGTCTTCATTTAGGGAGACCTTCATATTGTTTCATTGGTTGTTTTGAATTTACAAAGAAAGAGGTGATTCAGAGACTGTGTTACTTCGTTCTAGTTTTATTAGCGTCAAAAAAGAGAAACCCATGACTACCGCGTCCAAAACCATGCGTACATCTCACATAAGTCTTCATTTAGGGAGACCTTATTGTTTCATTAGTTCTCTCAAATTGTCAAAATATAAGTGATTATGATCCTATTACTTCGTTCTAGTTGAAATTAGCATCAAAAGGAGCAATCACATCCCTATCGCGTCCAAAACGATGCGTAGATCTCACACAAGTCTTCATTTAGGGAGACCTTCATATTGTTTCATTGGTTGTTTTGAATTTACAAAGAAAGAGATGATTAAGAGTTGTATTACTTCGTTCTAGTTTGATTAGCGTCAAAAGGAGAAACCCATGACTATCGCGTCCAAAACCATGCGTACATCTCACACAAGTCTTCATTTCGGGAGAGCTTTTTATTGTTTAATTGGTTCTCTAAAATTGTCAAAGAAAAAGGTGATTAGAAGTCCTATTATTTCGTTTTAATTTTATTAGAATCAAAAGGACCAAATCAATGACTATCGCGTCCAAAACCATGCGTACATCTCACACAATTCTTCATTTAGGGAGACATTCTTATTGTTTCATTAGTTCTCTCAAATTGTCAAAGAAAGAGGTGATTATGAGTCGTATGACTTCTTTCTAGTTTGATTAGCATCAAAAGAAGCAATCCTATCACTAGTTCATTCAAAACGTTCCGTACATCTCGCACAAGTCTTCATTTCGGGAAACCTTCTTATTATTTGATTAGTTCTCTCAACTTATTAAAATATAGGTGATTATGAGTCCTATTACTTCATTCTAGTTGAAATTAGCATCAAAAGGAGCAATCCCATCACTATCGCGTCCAAAACGATGCGTAGATCTCACACAAGTCTTCATTTAGGGAGACCTTCTTATTGTTTCATTGGTTGTTTCGAATCTACAAAGAAAGAGGTGATTAAGATACTGTGTTACTTCGTTCTAGTTTGATTAACGTCAAAAACGAGAAACCCATGACAATCTCGTCCAAAACCATGCGTACATCTCACACAAGTCTTAATTTAGGGAGACCTTCTTATTGTTTCATTAGTTATCTCAAATTGTCAAATTATAGGTGATTATAAGTACTATTACTTCGTTCTAGTTGAAATCAGCATCAAAAAGAGCAATCGCATCACTATCGCGTCCAAAACGATGCATAGATCTCGCACAAGTGAAGTTTAGGGAGACCTTCATATTGTTTCATTGCTGGTTTCAAATTTACAAATAAAGAGGTGATTAAGAGTTGTATTACTTCGTTCTAGTTTGATTAGTGTCAAAAGGAGAAACCCATGACTATCGCGTCCAAAACCATGCGTACATCTCACACAAGTCTTCATTTAGGGAGACCTTCTTATTGTTTCATTGGTTTTCTTAAATTGTCAAAGAAAGAGGTGATTAGCAGTCCTATTAATTCGTTCTAATTTGATTAGCATCAAAAGGACCAAATCAATGACTATCGCGTTAAAAACGATGCGTACATGTCACACAAGTCTTGATTTATGGAGAACTTCTTATTGTTTAATCGGTCTCTCAAATTGTAACATAGAGAGGTGATTATGAGTCCTATGATTTCGATCTAGTTTGATTAGCATCAAAAGGAGCAATCCAATCACTAGTGCATTCAAAACGATCCGTACATCTCACACAAGTCTTCATTTAGAGAGACCTTCTTATTGTTTGATTAGTTCTCTCAAATTGTTAAAATATAGGTGATTATGAGTCCTATTACTTCATTCTAGTTGAAATTAGCATCAAAAGGAGCAATCCCATCACTATCGCGTCCAAAATGATGCGTAGATCTCACACAAGTCTTCATTTAGGGAGACCTTCATATTGTTTCATTGCTTGTTTCGAATGTACAAAGAAAGAGGTGATTAAGAGTTGTATTACTTTGTTCTAGTTTGTTTAGCGTCAAACGGAGAAACCCATGACTATCGCATCCAAAACCATGCGTACATCTCACACAAGTCTTTATTTAGGGAGACCTTCTTATTGCTGCATTGGTTCTCTAAAATTGTCAAAATCTAGGTGATTATGAGTCCTATTACTTCGTTCTAGTTGAAAATAGCATCAAATGGAGCAATCCCATCACTATCGCGTCCAAAACGATGCGTAGATCTCACACAAGTCTTCATTTAGGGAGACCTTCATATTGTTTCATTGGTTGTTTTGAATTTACAAAGAAAGAGGTGATTCAGAGACTGTGTTACTTCGTTCTAGTTTTATTAGCGTCAAAAAAGAGAAACCCATGACTACCGCGTCCAAAACCATGCGTACATCTCACATAAGTCTTCATTTAGGGAGACCTTATTGTTTCATTAGTTCTCTCAAATTGTCAAAATATAAGTGATTATGATCCTATTACTTCGTTCTAGTTGAAATTAGCATCAAAAGGAGCAATCACATCCCTATCGCGTCCAAAACGATGCGTAGATCTCACACAAGTCTTCATTTAGGGAGACCTTCATATTGTTTCATTGGTTGTTTTGAATTTACAAAGAAAGAGATGATTAAGAGTTGTATTACTTCGTTCTAGTTTGATTAGCGTCAAAAGGAGAAACCCATGACTATCGCGTCCAAAACCATGCGTACATCTCACACAAGTCTTCATTTCGGGAGAGCTTTTTATTGTTTAATTGGTTCTCTAAAATTGTCAAAGAAAAAGGTGATTAGAAGTCCTATTATTTCGTTTTAATTTTATTAGAATCAAAAGGACCAAATCAATGACTATCGTGTCCAAAACCATGCGTACATCTCACACAATTCTTCATTTAGGGAGACATTCTTTTTGTTTCATTAGTTCTCTCAAATTGTCAAATAAAGAGGTGATTATGAGTCCTATGACTTCTTTCTAGTTTGATTAGCATCAAAAGAAGCAATCCTATCACTAGTGCATTCAAAACGTTCCGTACATCTCGCACAAGTCTTCATTTCGGGAAACCTTCATATTTTTTGATTAGTTCTCTCAAATTATTAAAATATAGGTGATTATGAGTCCTATTACTTCATTCTAGTTGAAATTAGCATCAAAAAGAGCAATCCCATCACTATCGCGTCCAAAACGTTGCGTAGACCTCACACAAGTCTACATTTAGCCTTCATATTGTTTCATTGGTTGTTTTAAATTTACAAAGAAAGAGGTGATAAAGAGACTGTGTTAGTTCGTTCTAGTTTTATTAGCGTCAAAAAAGAGAAACCCATGACTATCGCGTCCAAAACCATGCGTACATCTCACAAAAGTCTTCATTTAGGAAGACCTTCTTATTGTTTCATTAGTTTTGTGACGCCCCCAAATTCCAGGACCGCCACTTGGTCTCTCGAATTCGGTTCATCACGTTCTCATGGTAATACATCACAATAATAATAATAATTAAATATCACACGATCACAGCGGAAAATCTATTCTAGAATAATTTACAATGATTTATTATAATTATTCCCCCAAGTCTCGCAACCTACAGTACTTAATAGATTACATAATAATATCAGTTAACGACTTATTACATAATCTAACTTAAGCTTAAACATAATCAAATCCAGTCTTACTACATCATCTTCATACAATATTAATATATTTAAAACATAACAGACATAAGCTAGTTGGTAGCTTTGCCCTTGCCCTTATCAACGCCCGAAGGTTCACTATGCTCTGCCTTAACTGAAATATTTTAGGGAAAGCAAGAATGAGCACAAATTGCCCAGCAAGTAATATACAATAAGGGTGAGTAATAAGATTCTCAATTCTCGAAAGGGTATAACAAGATTTGATAGTTCAAGAATAACAAGAATATCAACAGTTCTCAATATCAGTCGCTAAGGACAGGATAATATCAATATGATTCAATAATAAGTCAATTCAAGATTTCAAATAATTGAATACTGAGTAGTCACTACGGACTATGAACTTCTACTAGAATTGACAGTAATAAACTGAAAATCCAACAAAAACAGATACAGCAGGTGATCAGCCTAAAGTACCCTCGTTATGCATAACAATCAACCATACTCAAGTGTGCACGTCGGTTCTCCGACAATTATATATTCCCTTCAAAGAAGGTTGTTCTTCTCAGTCAAATACAAGATCCCGCACCAATCAATTAGTTTGGGTTGCTTTTCAATAACATAAGTCCAGCCGAATCAAATGGCATAGACACTTTCACAATATTCAAGAACAATACTAAGTTCAACATGAATAATAGCTTTAATGAAATAAGAGTTCAAGTATGCTAATTCGATTCAACCGATTAAATAGGAAACTAGTTCGCAATACACAAGATAGGATACTTGCATAGTAAAAGAGTATAAGTTAGGAAACTTTCACAATTATAGATTTCCTTGCATAAAGTAAATGCGTCGGTTAGGATACTTGCACTTTAAAAGAGTGTAAGTAAGAGAACTTGCCTTTAGCGTAGTTTATCCACGAAAAGCAAATCAACACTTTCAAATTCCTATCGTAATACAGTTACGTATATATATGATATTCATTAGTCATATAATTTAACTTCACATTTTCTCTTTGAATATACGATCAACACATAAGCTAAGTTTTACCTAGCTACACAGTTACATAGAATATAATTTCTATCCTTAACGTTCCTTCTTTAGAGTTTAAACGCATTCTCATATTATATAAGATCTCAACAATTAGCAAACATGCTTGCATATTATTAATATCACATAAGACCACAATCAATACTAAATATATTTCATTTTAGCAAGTTACGGCATCTCCTTAAGTTAACCGTCAAAAATCGGTTCAAGTAACATCATATAATATCGCGTAGCATTTATTCATATTTAAAGGATACTTTCATGCTTGTATAACTTTTCCAAATCCAATCGTACATGGTATAGGTTCTTAAGTTAATACTTAAAGCCATTCAAGGACACGAACTCATATGGTCTAACATGGTCGCTTTTAAACACATAAGATATTCATATAACTTGTATTAGTCACGCTCATGAGTACTCGTATTGCATATATGTAGCTAGCATTGTTATTATCTTGAAAACATGCTTTGTTCATGCTAAACTTTAATCATGGCAACTAATCATGGTATATATATATATGCATGACACATGAATGAGTCTAAGAGTACTATCACATGTGTCCATAAATGTCAAATTCTAATTCTCGTCATAACATACCAACGTTCACGTTCAAAGCTTATACTTTGTTAGTATAGTTCATTAATAAGGTCTATCATGTTCATGCTTCCTTATGAAACCTATATATGTAAGTTAACATGCTTTTCATGTATTTCAAGGCTATCTAAACATGCTCATAACATCAAAATGACTATATAGCATTTACATGATCATATCCACCTTCAAACTTCTATTCTTGTTAGGAATGAGCACTAGTTAGGTTCACATGTTCATATTTTATTACGGAACTAATATAGATAAGCTAACATGCACTTCATGTGTCTCTAGGTGGTACTAACGTGCTTGCAAGGTCAGTATGTAAACATGCTTCATATATGTTAACGTCGTTTATGAAACTTTAAATTCGTTTCCAAACTATATGTCGTTTGGTTAATCATGCATGCTAATATACTAAAACATGCTTACATTGCCTCATTAGGTTTATATATATGTATTAATCATGCTCCCAGACTTGTTTAAACAAAAATCAAACAATTAGTTCATAACAGTTTTGTTGCAGAATACAAAAAAACTGAACACAGAGGCTGGCGCTGCGGCGCGGCACAGCAGCTCACTACTGGCGCTGCGGCGCGAGTGGCGCTGCGTGCGGCGCTGCGGCGCGGGCTGCGGCGCTTGTGGCGCTGCGGCGCGGGCTGCGGCGCTGCGGCGTCGAGGCAGTTTTCTGCAGTTCAGACTGCAGCGAAATCCGACCAAAAACCTCCCATTTCATCGATTTCAACATACCCAAATGCTATTAGACTTGTTTAACTTACTAACACATACATATATGCTTATATAACAGTCAATAGCAATTATCAATTCCCAATTTCATGAACTCTAACTAATTTACGAATTTCATGTATTCACAGAAATTAAAGAGGAATAATGGAAATGAAAGACTATTCAGTGGTTCTATCATGTGTGTATGTTCATATAACAACAATATAAGGGTTCTACAAACCAATCATGATCCAATTTAGCATAATCAAGAATTTCAAGGAAACTTCGGAAACAGAAAACGGAAATGAAGAACACAGGAAGAGGAATTATACCTCTGTAAATGATTTAAGCTTGCTGCTATCTCAATAACACTGATATATATATATATATATATATATATATATATATATATATATATATATATATATATATATATATATATATATGCTCTCTAGTCTCACTTAGCCAAAATGCTCAGCAAAAGAACTGAAGAAGGAGGAGAGCTTATTTATAGAGAAATTCATGACCAGACAAAGCCTTTTCCTTCCAAATCAAAACAACGGATTGAAGGATTGCATGCTAGATAAGAAGGAGTTGGTAAATAGTTGGTGATTTCCACTATTCTGCCCACTCCCTTCATGATGGCTAGAATGCTGAGTTTGAGAGAAGAGAGTAGGCTAGCTTCATGAGTGTTCACGTGTGAAGAGATAGTGACTATCATTTAGGGACAAGCCAAACAAACCTCAGCATTCTTACAAATGGACTATATGCTACACTTGTATATATATATATATACACCATATACTTATGTTATATATTATATGTACTCTTAGGTTATAATTACAATGTTCTCCCCATAATGTAATAAATGCAATTTGAATACATATAATCTATGTACATTTTATCTTACCGATATAATACAATCGGATACTATTACATTATCTCATGTATTATTAAATTGTTCACCATATATTCATGATGTCTCACTTTATTAAAATTAATAGTTTACAATATGTTCATGATATATTATACAGTGTATTCTCACATATTTATTGTCACATCAGTATTATCATGCATTCATAACATATAGTTTTAACATAATCACATTATGCTTCATGTAATATATGGTTTCTATGTGTAATATATTCGCATTGCATTATATAACATAGTTTATGTATATACATGCATGGTCACACTTAAGTGTCTCTCTACACTATAGAATATAGTTGTATTCCATATACTTTATATATTCAAATATTGCACATTTGCACATATCAATTAATATAATCTTATTATATTTATAAACACGTTGCTCATTATTATTATGTTTCTTGCAATAATAATCACATATTATTAATCAATCCTCATTAGTATTTTATAACAGTTAATTAATATTCTTCGATTAACAATTAATATAGATTAATTGTTCGCTTAAATTAATATAATCATTCTTATATTACGTCACTGTGCCACACAAGGCAATCAACGAGTTTATCACAAACTCCACCAATTTCTCAATTATTATAATTATTCAATTATATATAATTGAATTAATTCATCTCATAACACAAAATCATGTATATTCAAATAAATTCTCATTTCCATTAATATATTTATTTAATAATATATGGAAATTCTCGGGTATTACATCCTCCCCCCCTTATAAAAATTCCGTCCCGGAATTGCTACAAGGTTACACAAATAGATGGGGATAGTCCCTCATCATCCTATCTTCTAACTCCCACGTTGCCTCCTCGACATCGTGGTTACGCCAAAGTACTTTTACAGATGAAATAACTTTATTTCTCAAAGTTTGTTCTTTCCTATCTAATATTTGGACAGGAATTTCTTCATACACCAAGTTCTTCTCCACTTGAATGGGCTCGTAAGAAATCACGTGCTTGTAGTCGGCCTTGTACGGTCGCAACACGGAAATGTGGAACACATTGTGGATATGCTCCAACTCGGGTGGTAACGCAACTTTGTATGCCACTTCGCCCACTCGCTTCAGTATCTCAAACGGTCCTATAAATCTTGGACTCAATTTTCCTTTCTTGCCGAAACGGATTTTTCCCTTCCATGGAGATACCTTCAAGAATACGAAACTGCCGACTTTGAAGTCTCGGTCCTGCCGATGCAAATCTGCGTATTTCTTCTGGCGATCTTGAGCTGCTACAAGTCTGGCTCTTATCACTGTCACCACGTCTGCGGTTTGTTGAACTAACTCTGGTCCGAGTTCTGCACTTTCTCCCGTAAAGAGCTTCGTACGGTGGCATGCCAATACTCGCATGGTAGCTATTATTATATGCGAATTCTACTAAGGGTAGGTGGTCGTCCCAATTTCCCTTAAAATCCATTACGCAAGTTCTAAGCATGTCTTCTAGCGTTTGTATTGTTCGCTCACTTTGTCCGTCTGTTTGAGGATGATAAGCTGTACTCAACCTCAACTGCGTTCCCATTCTTTCTTGCAAACTCTTCCAAAAATTGGACGTGAAGCGCGGATCTCGATCAGAGACAATTGACACCGGCACTCCATGTCGTGAAATAATTTCTTTTACATACAGACTCGCTAATTGGTTCAAACTGTAGCGGATCTTGATTGGTAGAAAGTGTGCGGTCTTCGTTAGTCGATCCACGATAACCCAAATAGCATCATAACCTTTCTGTGTAACTGGAAGTCCTACCACGAAGTCCATGGTAATATGCTCCCATTTCCACTCTGGTATTTCTAACGGTTGTAGTAAACCACTTGGCCGCTGATGCTCTGCTTTAACGCGTTGGCAAGTCAAGCATTTACTGACGCACTCTGCGACTTCCCGTTTCAAATTAGGCCACCAAAAATGTTGCCTTAGATCTCGGTACATCTTTGTGCCTCCCGGATGAACGGAATATGTCGTATTGTGTGCCTCGTGCAAAATCTCTTCCCTCAACTCGGTTACCGCTGGTACCCATACTCTCCCTTCAAATCTCAAAATACCGTCTTTATCCATTCGAAATTTTTCTTCCTCATTTTTCGTGATCCTCTTTCGGATTTTCTCACACTCTTCATCCTTTTCCTGAGCTTCCTTTACTCTATTCCACAATGTCGGACAAGCTTCCATTACAATTAACTTCTCACCAGACTTTTCTGGTCCTTTTACTTCTATCTCCAATTTCTCCATCTCTTTTATCAACTCTTCCTGAGTTGTTAAATTAAACAACTTCTCCCTTCCTTTCCTGCTCAGAGCGTCGGCAACCACATTTGCCTTTCCCGGGTGATAAAGAATATCGCAGTCATAGTCTTTGATTAATTCTAACCACCTTCTCTGCCGCATGTTTAACTCCTTCTGTGTGAAGATATATTTCAGACTTTTGTGGTCCGTGTATATCTCACATTTTTCTCCGTATAGATAATGCCTCCATATCTTTAACGCAAAAACTACTGCCGCTAACTCTAAGTCGTGAGTAGGGTATCGTTTTTCGTAATCCTTTACTTGTCGTGATGCATATGCAATGACCTTGCCGTGCTGCATAAGCACACAGCCAAGTCCCTTGTGCGATGCATCACTATACACCACAAAATTTCCCGCATCATCTGGTAATGATAACACAGGTGCTTCGCTCAATCTCCTTTTCAGTTCTTGAAAACTTTCTTCGCATTTGTCGGTCCATACAAATTTCACCGTCTTCCTAGTCAAATTAGTCAACGGGGTTGCTATCTTAGAAAAATCTTGGATGAATCTTCGATAGTACCCAGCTAACCCTAGAAAGCTTCTCACCTCCGTCGGTGTTCTCGGTTGTTCCCAATTACTTACTGCTTCAACCTTCGCAGGGTCTACAGAGATCCCATTCTTATCCACCACGTGGCCTAAGAATTGAACCTTCTCCATCCAAAATTCACACTTAGAAAATTTTGCATACATCTTCTCCTTCCTTAGTGCCTCCAAAATAATCTTTAGATGATCGGCGTGTTCTTCCTCTGTCTTTGAGTAGATCAAAATATCGTCGATAAAAACCACTACAAATTTATCCAAGTATGGCTTGAAAACTCGGTTCATCAAGTCCATAAATGCTGCCGGAGCATTAGTCAATCCAAATGACATTACCAAAAACTCGTAGTGTCCATAACGGGTTCGAAACGCAGTCTTTGGTATGTCCTCATCCCTCACTTTCAGTTGATGATATCCTGTTCGTAGGTCAATCTTCGAGAAACACTTTGCTCCCTTCAGTTGATCAAACAAGTCGTCTATCCTCGGTAGCGGATACCGGTTCTTTATCGTTACTCTATTCAATTCTCGATAATCGATACAGAGCCTCATCGATCCGTCCTTCTTCTTAACGAATAGTACTGGTGCTCCCCAAGGAGAAACACTCGGTCGAATGTAACCCTTATCCAACAACTCTTGCAATTGTATCATCAATTCCTTCATTTCTACTGGCGCCATACGATATGGAGCTTTCGAAATCGGTGCCGTTCCCGGTGCTAAGTCTATTACGAATTCGATTTCTCTGTCTGGCGGAAGACCAGGCAGATCGTCCGGAAACACGTCTTGAAATTCATTAACTACGTATATATCCTTAATTTCTACTCCCTTTTTTTTCGAGTATCAACGATGTAAGCTAAATAACCTACACATCCTTTCCTTAACAATTTCTTGGCCTGCATCATCGTAACGCAACACGATTGCTTAAGCGATGAGCTACCATAAAACACTACCTTAGACTTACTCGGAGTCTGAAGGTTCACACATTTGTTCTGACAGTCAATTATCGCAGCATGGTTATACAACCAATCCATTCCCAGTATTACGTCAAATTCTCCCAGTCTAATAGGAATCAAGTTTACGCTCAGTTCATGTTTACTAATATTTGCGCGACAATTTCGATAAACGTATTCTACAGGGATCACTTCCTTATTAGCAACTTCTATGATCAAAGGATTTTCTAATAGTTCTCGAGGTGTACTAAGTCTACTAGCAAATTCTTCAGATACAAAAGAGCAGGTGGCACCCGAATCAAATAATACATAAGCATTTATATCATTGATTGGGATTATACCTGACACCACATCCTTCGCAGTCACTGCGTCTTGGACGGTCATGTTAAAGGTTCTGGCGGTTGGGCGGTTGGATTGTGCCGGTCCACCGATCATCAGCTTGTTGCCTCCTTGCTGATTACTACCTCCGCCACTTCCCTTCTTTGGGCAGTCCTTAATTCGGTGCTCCGTCGAGCCACAAGCAAAGCATCCTTGTATCTTCTTTGGTTTCGGACAGTTGGGCGAGATGTGCCCTTCCTGTCCGCAGTTGTAGCAAGTGCCACGTCCCTTCCAGCACTCGCCCTGGTGATTCTTCCCACACTTCGGGCATCCTTCAGCCCTCTTCTTGAAACCTCCACGAAAATTCCCTGATTGATTATTGTTGTTTTTGTTGTTGTTGTTATTCTCCCACTTTCTCTTTCCCAAGTTGCTTCCTCCGCTACTGCTTCCTCCCGTACGATTCTCTCCTCCAGTATTCTTTCCTTTCTTTTCTTTGTTATACAGACTTAAGGCCTCACTGCCACCTTCCGCAATGATTGCCTTCTCCAGTAATGCTGCAAAGGAATCAATTTGAAGAACTGATACCTTATTGAACAGCCATGGCTTCAACCCTTGTTCAAAGCGTCTAGCCTTCCTCTCTTCATCACCAACTTGGTGCTCCGCAAATCGCGCTAGTTCGTTAAACCTAGCCGCGTATTGCACCACCATCATTTCACCTTGTTTTAACTCTAGGAATTTCACCTCCATCCTATTCTTCATACTTTTCGGAAAGTAATTCTCGAAGAACAGTGTCTTAAACTTATCCCAAGCTATTATCCCTTCTCCAGCTCTTTGTTGATTAGCCTCCCACCAGTAGTTTGCTTCTCCCCTCATCATGTACGTGGCAAACACCGTCTTCTGATCTTCGCCTACGCTAGCTATAGTGAAAGCCTTTTTCGATCTCTTTGATCCACGTTTGTGCGACGATTGGGTCGGTAGTTCCCTCGAACTCCGGGGGTCCTACACTCTTAAAGTCTTTAAAGGTTGTTACTGGCACAGTTTGAGGGTTCGGGCGAACGGGTTCATTGTTCCTTCCCCTTAAGGCTTCTCCTAACAAGTCTACCAGTTTCTGGATCGGGTTTACTTGTTCTCTCTCATTGTTAACGGATTCTTCGGGTGCAGTCAATCTACGTCTGGGCGGCATTATCTGCATCACAATTTTTTTTTCATTTTATTATTATTCAAGTATATTACTTAAGTATTTCTTTTAATACTAAAAGAATAAATTTATAACACGTTTCTAAAATCAACTCCATTTATATTCATATGCCATTTCATTTTCATTACATGATTTCCTAGCATACTGCTATAAATGTCATCACATATATCCCCTAATATCACAAAAGACGGGGAATATACCAACCTACTACCATACTACCCCTCTAACAAAAGCTAACTCGGGGTTTACATCATCATCCCACATCTTACACAAAAGATCGGAATTACAACATAGTATATACAATACATAAAGACACAACTAGTACTACCACTAGACTGACTAAGGAAATCTCATCCCATCATCCCGCGTTCCACTGCGCTCTTGTACTCCAACTGTGCTATATACGCAAACAGCTCTCGGCTCAAGGTATGTAGAGTCTGTCCCTGTTCTGCCGGGTAGTGGTACACACCATCAATCACCCTTTCAAAAGCTGAACGGAACACATACCCCATCTTGTTCATCTTTCTCTTTTTGCACCTGAGCTCGTCCTCAAGGTCGTCAGCTCTCTCATTGGACGCTTCCCACTTCTCCTCGAAGTGTAACCTATCCATCACCTCCAACTCTAGCTGAGTACGGAGTGCATCTTTCTCAGTCTTCTCACTCAGCTCCCTCTGCTCAACCTCTTCTAGCTTCTCTACCAAATCTGTATTTCTAGCCACTGACCTGTGAAATAGAGTCCCCATCTGGATCCCTGCCTCCCTACGGTAGGCAATCTCCACCTCTAACTCTTGCATAGCCAGCTTCCTCTGGTGGTCCTCGTCCCTCAACTTCTGGAACTCAGACTCTCTCTCGTGGGCCTCTGCCTCCAGCTCCTGAACTCTACAGTCTAACTCTAGGATCCGCTCCTCATACTCTCCTAGCATCTGCTCCTCTATAGTAGCCTCATCAGAGTCCTCTACTGGCTCATCCTCCATCGGCTCCTCCTCTGGATCAGTCTCTATCTCAATCTCGTCCTCGTCGTCGGACTCGATCGGTGCAACAGCCTGCACTGGTGTAGCCTCTAGAGGTGCCTCGTACACTACATGTATATCCCTGGGCTCCTCCTCGGCCACTCTACTAGTTACACCTGTGTCTGTCATCCTACAAACACAAGGCAAACAAACAGCAACTCCATTAGAATGTTAAATAAAACATAAGTTCATTGTATAGAATGAAGTTACATTTCATAATAGACTAAGTCTCTCAAGGAAAACTCTACATGAGTTTTATCTCCTTCCTAACTTCTAAGTTCACCTAAGTTATAGTCTAAGGACACTCGTTCCTAAGGTTTATAACTACGGCTTTGATACCAACCTGTGACGCCCCCAAATTCCAGGACCGCCACTTGGTCTCTCGAATTCGGTTCATCACGTGCTCATGGTAATACATCACAATAATAATAATAATTAAATATCACACGATCACAGCGAAAAATCTATTCTAGAATAATTTACAATGATTTATTATAATTATTCCCCCAAGTCTCGCAACCTACAGTACTTAATAGATTACATAATAATATCAGTTAACGACTTATTACATAATCTAACTTAAGCTTAAACATAATCAAATCCAGTCTTACTACATCATCTTCATACAATATTAATATATTTAAAACATAACAGACATAAGCTAGTTGGTAGCTTTGCCCTTGCCCTTATCAACGCCCGAAGGTTCACCATGCTCTGCCTTAACTGAAATATTTTAGGGAAAGCAAGAATGAGCACAAATTGCCCAGCAAGTAATATACAACAAGGGTGAGTAATAAGATTCTCAATTCTCGAAAGGGTATAACAAGATTTGATAGTTCAAGAATAACAAGAATATCAACAGTTCTCAATATCAGTCGCTAAGGACAGGATAATATCAATATGATTCAATAATAAGTCAATTCAAGATTTCAAATAATTGAATACTGAGTAGTCACTACGGACTATGAACTTCTACTAGAATTGACAGTAATAAACTGAAAATCCAACAAAAATAGATACAGCAGGTGATCAGCCTAAAGTACCCTCGTTATGCATAACAATCAACCATACTCAAGTGTGCACGTCGGTTCTCCGACAATTATATATTCCCTTCAAAGAAGGTTGTTCTTCTCAGTCAAATACAAGATCCCGCACCAATCAATTAGTTTGGGTTGCTTTTCAATAACATAAGTCCAGCCGAATCAAATGGCATAGACACTTTCACAATATTCAAGAACAATACTAAGTTCAACATGAATAATAGCTTTAATGAAATAAGAGTTCAAGTATGCTAATTCGATTCAACCGATTAAATAGGAAACTAGTTCGCAATACACAAGATAGGATACTTGCATAGTAAAAGAGTATAAGTTAGGAAACTTTCACAATTATAGATTTCCTTGCATAAAGTAAATGCGTCGGTTAGGATACTTGCACTTTAAAAGAGTGTAAGTAAGAGAACTTGCCTTTAGCGTAGTTTATCCACGAAAAGCAAATCAACACTTTCGAATTCCTATCGTAATACAGTTACGTATATATATGATATTCATTAGTCATATAATTTAACTTCACATTTTCTCTTTGAATATACGATCAACACATAAGCTAATTTTTACCTAGCTACACAGTTACATAGAATATAATTTCTATCCTTAACGTTCCTTCTTTAGAGTTTAAACACATTCTCATATTATATAAGATCTCAACAATTAGCAAACATGCTTGCATATTATTAATATCACATAAGACCACAATCAATACTAAATATATTTCATTTTAGCAAGTTACGGCATCTCCTTAAGTTAACCGTCAAAAATCGGTTCAAGTAACATCATATAATATCGCGTAGCATTTATTCATATTTAAAGGATACTTTCATGCTTGTATAACTTTTCCAAATCCAATCGTACATGGTATAGGTTCTTAAGTTAATACTTAAAGCCATTCAAGGACACGAACTCATATGGTCTAACATGGTCGCTTTTAAACACATAAGATATTCATATAACTTGTATTAGTCACGCTCATGAGTACTCGTATTGCATATATGTAGCTAGCATTGTTATTATCTTGAAAACATGCTTTGTTCATGCTAAACTTTAATCATGGCAACTAATCATGGTATATATATATATGCATGACACATGAATGAGTCTAAGAGTACTATCACATGTGTCCATAAATGTCAAATTCTAATTCTCGTCATAACATACCAACGTTCACGTTCAAAGCTTATACTTTGTTAGTATAGTTCATTAATAAGGTCTATCATGTTCATGCTTCCTTATGAAACCTATATATGTAAGTTAACATGCTTTTCATGTATTTCAAGGCTATCTAAACATGCTCATAACATCAAAATGACTATATAGCATTTACATGATCATATCCACCTTCAAACTTCTATTCTTGTTAGGAATGAGCACTAGTTAGGTTCACATGTTCATATTTTATTACGGAACTAATATAGATAAGCTAACATGCACTTCATGTGTCTCTAGGTGGTACTAACGTGCTTGCAAGGTCAGTATGTAAACATGCTTCATATATGTTAACGTCGTTTATGAAACTTTAAATTCGTTTCCAAACTATATGTCGTTTGGTTAATCATGCATGCTAATATACTAAAACATGCTTACATTGCCTCATTAGGTTTATATATATGTATTAATCATGCTCCCAGACTTGTTTAAACAAAAATCAAACAATTAGTTCATAACAGTTTTGTTGCAGAATACAAAAAAACTGAACACAGAGGCTGGCGCTGCGGCGCGGCACAGCAGCTCACTACTGGCGCTGCGGCGCGAGTGGCGCTGCGTGCGGCGCTGCGGCGCGGGCTGCGGCGCTTGTGGCGCTGCGGCGCGGGCTGCGGCGCTGCGGCGTCGAGGCAGTTTTCTGCAGTTCAGACTGCAGCGAAATCCGACCAAAAACCTCCCATTTCATCGATTTCAACATACCCAAATGCTATTAGACTTGTTTAACTTACTAACACATACATATATGCTTATATAACAGTCAATAGCAATTATCAATTCCCAATTTCATGAACTCTAACTAATTTACGAATTTCATGTATTCACAGAAATTAAAGAGGAATAATGGAAATGAAAGACTATTCAGTGGTTCTATCATGTGTGTATGTTCATATAACAACAATATAAGGGTTCTACAAACCAATCATGATCCAATTTAGCATAATCAAGAATTTCAAGGAAACTTCGGAAACAGAAAACGGAAATGAAGAACACAGGAAAAGGAATTTTACCTCTGTAAATGATTTAAGCTTGCTGCTATCTCAATAACACTGATATATATATATATATATATGCTCTCTAGTCTCACTTAGCCAAAATGCTCAGCAAAAGAACTGAAGAAGGAGGAGAGCTTATTTATAGAGAAATTCATGACCAGACAAAGCCTTTTCCTTCCGAATCAAAACAACGGATTGAAGGATTGCATGCTAGATAAGAAGGAGTTGGTAAATAGTTGGTGATTTCCACTATTCTGCCCACTCCCTTCATGATGGCTAGAATGCTGAGTTTGAGAGAAGAGAGTAGGCTAGCTTCATGAGTGTTCACGTGTGAAGAGATAGTGACTATCATTTAGGGACAAGCCAAACAAACCTCAGCATTCTTACAAATGGACTATATGCTACACTTGTATATATATATATACACCATATACTTATGTTATATATTATATGTACTCTTAGGTTATAATTACAATGTTCTCCCCATAATGTAATAAATGCAATTTGAATACATATAATCTATGTACATTTTATCTTACTGATATAATACAATCGGATGCTATTACATTATCTCATGTATTATTAAATTGTTCACCATATATTCATGATGTCTCACTTTATTAAAATTAATAGTTTACAATATGTTCATGATATATTATACAGTGTATTCTCACATATTTATTGTCACATCAGTATTATCATGCATTCATAACATATAGTTTTAACATAATCACATTATGCTTCATGTAATATATGGTTTCTATGTGTAATATATTCGCATTGCATTATATAACATAGTTTATGTATATACATGCATGGTCACACTTAAGTGTCTCTCTACACTATATAATATAGTTGTATTCCATATACTTTATATATTCAAATATTGCACATTTGCACATATCAATTAATATAATCTTATTATATTTATAAACACGTTGCTCATTATTATTATGTCTCTTGCAATAATAATCACATATTATTAATCAATCCTCATTAGTATTTTATAACAGTTAATTAATATTCTTCGATTAACAATTAATATAGATTAATTGTTCGCTTAAATTAATATAATCATTCTTATATTACGTCACTGTGCCACACAAGGCAATCAACGAGTTTATCACAAACTCCACCAATTTCTCAATTATTATAATTATTCAATTATATATAATTGAATTAATTCATCTCATAACACAAAATCATGTATATTCAAATAAATTTTCATTTCCATTAATATATTTATTTAATAATATATGGAAATTCTCGGGTATTACAAGTTCTCTCAAATTGTCAAAATATAAGTGATTATGAGTCCTATTACTTCGTTCTAGTTGAAATTAGCATCAAAAGGAGCAATCACATCACTATCGCGTCCAAAACGATGCGTAGATCTCACACAAGTCTTCATTTAGGGAGACCTTTATATTGTTTCATTGGTTGTTTTGAATTTACAAAGAAAGAGGTGATTAAGATTTGTATTACTTCGTTCTTGTTTGATTAGCGTCAAAAGGAGAAACCCATGACTATCGCATCCAAAACCATGCGTACATCTCACACAAGTCTTCATTTAGGGAGTCCTTTTTATTGTTTAATTGGTTCTCTAAAATTGTCAAAGAAAGAGGTGATTAGCAGTCCTATTAATTCGTTTTAATTTTATTAGAATCAAAAGGACCAAATCAATGACTATCGCCTCCAAAACCATGCGTACATCTCACACAATTCTTCATTTAGGGAGACATTCTTATTGTTTTATTAGTTCTCTCAAATTGTCAAAGAAAGAGGTGATTATGAGTCCCATGACTTCTTTCTAGTTTGATTAGCATAAAAAGGAGCAATCCTATCACTAGTGCATTCAAAACGTTCCGTACATCTCACACGAGTCTTCATTTAGAGAGACCTTCTTATTGTTTGATTAGTTCTCTCAAATTGTTAAAATATAGGTGATTACGAGTCCTATTACTTCATTCTAGTCGAAAATAGCATCAAAAGGAGCAATCACATCACTATCGCATCCAAAACGATGCGTAGATCTCACACAAGTCTTCATTTAGGGAGACCTTCATATTGTTTCATTGGTTGTTTCGAATTTACATAGAAAGAGATGATTAAGAGTTGTATTACTTCGTTCTAGTTTGATTAGCGTCAAAAATAGAAACCCATGACTATCGCGTTCAAAATCATGTGTACATCTCACACAAGCCTTCATTTAGGGAGACCTTCTTATTATTTCATTGGTTCTCTAAAATTGTCAAAGAAAGAGGTGATTAGGAGTCCCATTAATTCGTTCTAATTTGATTAGCATCAAAAGGACCAAATCAATGACTACCCGCTTTAAAAACGATGCGTACATCTCACACAAGTCTTGATTTAGGGAGACCTTCTTATTGTTTCTTGGGTTCTCTCAACTTGTCAAAGAAATAGATGATTATGTGTCCTATGACGTCGTTCTAGTTTGATTAGCATCAAAAGGAGCAATCCTTTCACTAGTGCATTCAAAACGATCTGTACATCTCACACAAGTCTTCATTTAGGGAGACCTTCTTATTGTTTCATTAGTTCTCTCAAATTGTCAAAATATAGGTGATTATGAGTCCTATTACTTCATTCTAGTTGAAATTAGCATCAAAAGGAGCAATCACATCACTACCGCGTCCAAAACGATGCGTAGATCTCACACAAGCCTTCATTTAGGGAGACCTTCATATTGTTTCATTGGTTGTTTTAAATTTACAAAGAAAGAGGTGATTAATAGACTGTGTTACTTCGTTCTAGTTTGATTAGCGTCAAAAAAGAGAAACCCATGACTATCGCGTCCAAAACTATGCGTACATCTCACACAAGTCTTCATTAAGGGAGACCTTCTTATTGTTTCATTAGTTCTCTCAAATTGGCAAAATATAGGTTATTATGAGTCCAATTACTTCGTTTTAGTTGAAATTAGCATCAAAAGGAGCAATCACATCACTATCGCGTCCAAAATGATGCGTAGATCTCACACAAGTCTTCATTTAGGGAGACCTTCATATTGTTTCATTGCTTGTTTCGAATTTACAAAGAAAGAGGTGATTAAGAGTTGTATTACTTTGTTCTAGTTTGATTAGCGTCAAACGGATAATCCCATGACTATATCATTCAAAACCATGCGTACATCTCACACAAGTCTTTATTTAGGGAGACCTTCTTATTGTTGCATTGGTTCTCTAAAATTGTCAAAATCTAGGTGATTATGAGTCCTATTACTTCGTTCTAGTTGAAAATAGCATCAAAAAGAGCAATCCCATCACTATCGCGTCCAAAACGATGCGTAGATCTCACACAAGTCTTCATTTAGGGAGACCTTCATATTGTTTCATTGGTTGTTTTGAATTTACAAAGAAAGAGGTGATTAAGAGACTGTGTTACTTCATTCTAGTTTTATTAGCGTCAAAAAAGAGAAACCTATGACTATCGCGTCCAAAACCATGCGTACATCTCACATAAGTCTTCATTTAGGGAGACCTTCTTATTGTTTCATTAGTTCTCTCAAATTATCAAAATATAAGTGATTTTGATCCTATTACTTCGTTCTAGTTGAAATTAGCATCAAAAGGAGCAATCACATCACTATCGCGTCCAAAACGATGCGTAGATCTCACACAAGTCTTCATTTAGGGAGACCTTCATATTGTTTCATTGGTTGTTTCGAATTTACAAAGAAAGAGATGATTAAGAGTTGTATTACTTCGTTCTAGTTTGATTAGCGTCAAAAGGAGAAACCCATGACTATCGCGTCCAAAACCATGCGTACATCTCACACAAGTCTTCATTTAGGGAGACCTTTTTATTGTTTAATTCGTTCTCTAAAATTGTCAAAGAAAAAGGTGATTAGAAGTCCTATTAATTCGTTTTAATTTTATTAGAATCAAAAGGACCAAATCAATGACTATCGCGTCCAAAACCATGCGTACATCTCACACAATTCTTCATTTAGGGAGACATTCTTATTGTTTCATTAGTTCTCTCAAATTGTCAAAGAAAGAGGTGATTATGAGTCCTATGACTTCTTTCTAGTTTGATTAGCATCAAAAGAAGCAATCCTATCACTAGTGCATTCAAAACGTTCCGTACATCTCACACAAATCTTCATTTCGGGAAACCTTCTTATTTTTTGATTAGTTCTCTCAAATTATTAAAATATAGGTGATTATGAGTCCTATTACTTCATTCTAGTTGAAATTAGCATCAAAAAGAGCAATCCCATCACTATCGCGTCCAAAACGTTGCGTAGATCTCACACAAGTCTTCATTTAGCCTTCATATTGTTTCATTGGTTGTTTTGAATTTACAAAGAAAGAGGTGATTAAGAGACTGTGTTACTTCGTTCTAGTTTTATTAGCGTCAAAAAAGAAAAACCCATGACTATCGCGTCCAAAACCATGCGTACATCTCACATAAGTCTTCATTTAGGGAGACATTCTTATTGTTTCATTAGTTCTCTCAAATTGTCAAAATATAAGTGATTATGAGTCCTATTACTTCGTTCTAGTTGAAATTAGCATCAAAAAGAGCAATCACATCACTATCGCGTCCAAAACGATGCGTAGATCTCACACAAGTCTTCATTTAGGGAGACCTTCATATTGTTTCATTGGTTGTTACGAATTTACAAAGAAAGAGGTGATTAAGAGTTGTATTACTTCGTTCTAGTTTGATTAGCGTCAAAAGGAGAAAACCATGACTATCACTTCCAAAACCATGCGTACATCTCACACAAGTCATCATTTAGGAAGACCTTTTTATTGTTTAATTGGTTCTCTAAAATTGTCAAAGAAAGAGGTGATTAGCAGTCCTATTAATTCGTTTTAATTTTATTAGAATCAAAAGGACCAAATCAATGACTATCGCGTCCAAAACCATGCGTACATCTCACACAATTCTTCATTTAGGGAGACATTTTTATTGTTTCATTAGTTCTCTCAAATTGTCAAAGAAAGAGGTGATTATGAGTCCTATGACTTCTTTCTAGTTTGATTAGCATCAAAAGGAGCAATCCTATCACTAGTGCATTCAAAACGTTCCGTACATCTCACACACATTTAGAGAGACCTTCTTATTGTTTGATTAGTTCTCTCAAATTGTTAAAATATAGGTGATTATGAGTCCTATTACTTCATTCTAGTTGAAATTAGCATCAAAAGGAGCAATCACATCACTATCGCGTCCAAAACGATGCGTAGATCTCACACAAGTCTTCATTTAGGGAGACCTTCATATTGTTTCATTGGTTGTTTTAAATTTACAAAGAAAGAGGTGATTAATAGTTGTATTACTTCGTTCTAGTTTGATTAGCGTCAAAAGGAGAAACCCATGACTATCGCGTCCAAAACCATGCGTACATCTCACAGAAGTCTTCATTTAGGGAGAACATTTTATTGTTTAATTGGTTCTCTAAAATTGTTAAAGAAAAAGGTGATTAAAAGTCCTATTAATTCGTTTTAATTTTATTAGAATCAAAAGGACCAAATAAATGACACTATCGCGTCCAAAACCATGCGTACATCTCGCACAAGTCTTCATTTAGGGAGACCTTCTTATTGTTTCATTTGTTCTCTAAAATTGTCAAAATATAGGTGATTTTGAGTCCTATTACTTCGTTCTAGTTGAAATTAGCATCAAAAGGAGCAATCACATCACTATCGCGTTCAAAACGATGCATAGATCTCACACAAGTCTTTATTTAGGGAAACCTTCATATTGTTTCATTGGTTGTTACGAATCTACAAAGAAAGAGGTGATTAAGAGACTGTGTTACTTCGTTCTAGTTTGATTAACGTCAAAAAAGAGAAACCCATGACAATCTCGTCCAAAACCACGCGTACATCTCACACAAGTCTTTATTTAGGGAGACCTTCTTATTGTTTCATTAGTTCTGTCAAATTGTCAAATTATAGGTGATTATGAGTCCTATTACTTCAATCTAGTTGAAATTAGCATCAAAAAGAGCAATCGCATCACTATCGCGTCCAAAACGATGCGTAGATCTCGCACAAGTGAAGTTTAGGGAGACCTTCATATTGTTTCATTGCTGGTTTCAAATTTACAAAGAAAGAGGTGATTAAGAGTTGTATTACTTCGTTCTAGTTTGATTAGCGTCAAAAGGAGAAACCCATGACTATCGCGTCCAAAACCATGCGTACATCTCACACAAGTCTTCATTTAGGGAGACCTTCTTACTGTTTCATTGGTTCTCTAAAATTGTCAAAGAAAGAGGTGATTAGCAGTCCTATTAATTCGTTCTAATTTGATTAGCATCAAAAGGACCAAATCAATGACTATCGCGTTAAAAACGATGCGTACATGTCACACAGTCTTGATTTATGGAGACCTTCTTATTGTTTAATTGGTTCTCTCAAATTGTAAAATAAAGAGGTGATTATGAGTCCTATGATTTCGATCTAGTTTGATGAGCATCAAAAGGAGCAATCCATGCGTACATCTCACACAAGTCTTCATTTAGGGAGACCTTCTTATTATTTAATTGGTTCTCTAAAATTGTCAAAGAAAAAGGTGATTAGGGGTCCTATTAATTCGTTCTAATTTGATTAGCATCAAAAGAACCAAATCAATGACTATCGCGTTAAAAACAATGCGTACATCTCACACAAGTCTTGATTTAGGGAGACCTTCTTATTGTTTCATTGGTTCTCTCAAATTGTCAAAGAAAGAGGTGATTATGAGTCCTATGACTTCATTCTAGTTTGATTAGCATCAAAAGGAGCAATCCAATCACTAGTGCATTCAAAACGATCCGTACATCTCACACAAGTATTCATTTAGAGAGACCTTCTTATTGTTTGATTAGTTCTCTCAAATTGTTAAAATATAGGTGATTATGAGTCCTATTACTTCATTCTAGTTGAAATTAGCATCAAAAGGAGCAATCCCATCACTATCGCGTCCAAAACGATGCGTAGATCTCACACAAGTCTTCATTTAGGGAGACCTTCATATTGTTTCATTGGTTGTTTCGAATGTACAAAGAAAGAGGTGATTAAGAGATTGTGTTAATTCGTTCTAGTTTGATTAGCGTTAAAAAGGAGAAACCCATGACTATCGTGTCCAAAACTATGCGTACATCTCACACAAGTCTTCATTTAGGGAGACCTTCTTATTGTTTCATTAGTTCTCTCAAATTGACTAATATAGGTTATTATGAGTCCTATTACTTCGTTCTAGTTGAAATTAGCATCAAAAGGAGCAATCACATCACTATCGCGTCCAAAATGATGAGTAGATCTCACACAAGTCTTCATTTAGGGAGACCTTCATATTGTTTCATTGCTTGTTTCGAATTTACAAAGAAAGAGGTGATTAAGAGTTGTATTACTTTGTTCTAGTTTGATTAGCGTCAAACGGAGAAACCCATGACTATCGCATCCAAAACCATGCGTACATCTCACACATGTCTTTATTTAGGGAGACCTTCTTATTGTTGCATTGGTTCTCTAAAATTGTCAAAATCTAGGTGATTATGAGTCCTATTACTTCGTTCTAGATGAAAATAGCATCAAAAGGAGCAATTCCATCACTATCGCGTCCAAAATGATGCGTAGATCTCACACAAGTCTTCATTTAGGGAGACCTTCATATTGTTTCATTGGTTGTTTCGAATTTACAAAGAAAGAGGTGATTAAGAGATTGTGTTACTTCGTTCTAGTTTGATTAGCGTTAAAAAGGAGAAACCCATGACTATCGTGTCCAAAACTATGCGTACATCTCACATAAGTCTTCATTTACGGAGACCATCTTATTGTTTCATTAGTTCTCTAAAATTGTCAAAATATAGGTGATTATGAGTCCTATTACTTAGTTCTAGTTGAAATTAGCATCAAAAGGAGCAATCACATCACTATCGCGTCCAAAACGATGCGTAGATCTCACACAAGTCTTCATTTAGGGAGACCTTTATATTGTTTCATTGGTTGTTTCTAATTTACAAAGAAAGAGATGATTAAGAGTTGTATTACTTCGTTCTAGTTTGATTAGCGTCAAAAGTAGAAACCCATGACTATCGCGTCCAAAACCATGCGTACATCTCACATAAGTCTTCATTTAGGGAGACCTTCTTTTTGTTTCATTAGTTCTCTCAAATTGTCAAAATATAAGTGATTATGAGTCCTATTACTTCGTTCTAGTTGAAATTAGAATCAAAAGGAGCAATCACATCACTATTGCGTCCAAAACGATGCGCAGATCTCACACAAGTCTTTATTTAGGGAGATCATTTTATTGTTTAATTGGTTCTCTAAAATTGTCAAAGAAAAAGGTGATTAAAAGTCCTATTAATTCGTTTTAATTTTATTAGAATCAAAAGGACCAAATAAATGACTATCGCGTCCAAAACCATGCGTACATCTCACACAATTCTTCATTTAGGGAGACCTTCTTATTGTTTCATCGGTTCTCTCAAATTGTCAAAGAAAGAGGTGATTATAAGTCCTATGACTTCTTTCTAGTTTGATTAGCATCAAAAGGAGGAATCCTATCATTAGAGCATTCAAAACGTTCCGTACATCTCACACAAGTCTTCATTTCGGGAAACCTTCCTATTATTTGATTAGTTCTCTCAAATTATTAAAATATAGGTGATTATGAGTCCTATTACTTCATTCTAGTTGAAATTAGCATCAAAAGGAGCAATCCCATCACTATCGCGTCCAAAACGATGCGTAGATCTCACACAAGTCTTCATTTAGGGAGACCTTCTTATTGTTTCATTGGTTGTTTCGAATCTACAAAGAAAGAGGTGATTAAGAGACTGTGATACTTCGTTCTAGTTTGATTAACGTCAAAAAAGAGAAACCCATGACAATCTCGTCCAAAACCATGCGTACATCTCACACAAGTCTTTATTTAGGGAGACCTTCTTATTGTTTCATTAGTTATCTCAAATTGTCAAATTATAGGTGATTATGAGTACTATTACTTCGTTCTAGTTGAAATTAGCATCAAAAAGAGCAATCGCATCACTATCGCGTCCAAAACGATGCATAGATCTCGCACAAGTGAAGTTTAGGGAGACCTTCATATGGTTTCATTGCTGGTTTCAAATTTACAAAGAAAGAGGTGATTAATTTTTTTTTTCCGTTAAAGTTAGACTGTATTAAGAAATGAAAAGGTGTTACAGACTCATGGGAGCCCCAATCAAGGTATAGCATAGACATCAAAGGACATGCCCTTTGATGTCAAGACTATAAGAGATACTAGGCCAAAAATACAATCAACAACCAGAAACTACCCACTAAGCAGGATCAAAACAAAACATACAAAGGGACCTAAATAGAAAAGAACCCAACAACAGGAATGAAGCAGCCCGAGCAAAAATAGCCCAAACCAAAACCAACGGCCCAACAACGGTCCAACAGCAATAACAAGGCTCCAAACCAGCAAGCCTTTATGGCCACTGATCTCGAAAAGAAACCTCAACAAGCAAGCACATTACAAGGAACCAAACGGAGCAGACAAAGGGACAGACCCAAACCCAAACTACCATTTCAAACCCATTACAAAGCCAAGGAGAAACCCCAACAACCCCGAAGGCCAGACAGCAGCGAACACTTAGCCCTTAAGCCAGCCAACCGAAAACAAACAAGCCCAGCAATAATGAAAAAGACCAGCTCAAAACTCGGGAGCCAAACAAACCAAACAAAAACATATAGAAACTCAATCCCAACAGTCTAGCAGGAACAAGGAAATGCCCACAGAGCCAAATCAAATGAAGCAACTGGAACAAAGCTAGATGGCCAGCCGGATGAAGCAACAAGAAACAAAAACCTTCACCACGCTTAAGCCGAAACCCATCCTAGATCTAGCCAAAACCTAGATCAGGTCCCAGCCCGAAAGCCAACCGAAACCGAAAGCCAAATTAGACCAAACCCGCCATAGACCCCTGCAGGCCATGAAGGCAGCAACATAGACCCAACAGATTAAAATTAGCCCCAACATTAAGACCATCAATCACTAGCAGGAACTGGGCCAGATTTGGAAACAACATCCTAGGGGGCAGAGAAAACGAAACACAATAGACCACAATATATTAAAGAGCCAGCCGAGAGAAGCATGGCTGATCTTTCACTTTTTGGAATTTATTAACCGAGTGCAGTTTACTCTTAATGATCTGTAGAACATTGTGAGCAATGAACCTAACAGGCCTGGGTCTAATACCATGCAACCGAGCATTTCGTTCCTGCCAAATGTGATAAGAAGTGGCTGCGAATCCTAGATGAAGAATCCCAAGATGCAAAGGAGAGTTGGGACAAGAGATTATGAAATTTGAAATGGAATACCAGCAACGAGAGAAACCCTTCCATCCGCATTCCCGCATCATAGTGAAGAGAAGATGAAAGGAGTAGGAACAGTTGAAAAAAAGATGGTTGAAAGTTTCAGTATGAGTGTTACACAAAAGGCATTGGGTGTTAACATCAAGCCCAAAATTTGCCAGCCTATCCTTAGTTTGCAAGCCATTTTGAAAAGTAAGCCACATGAAAAAGGAGTATCTAGGAGGGAGAAATTTATGCCACACCATCTTGTGCCAAGCCACTGTCTGCCCAAAACATCGGCTGGAATGCCAGAGGGTTGACGAGGATATATTGGAAGAGTTTAGGTTATCCCAAAAGAGGTTGTCTTCTCTATCAGAGTGGCATACCGTAGCAAAATTAAAATTCTGTCTAAACTCAATAACTGATTGATGGTTAGAGGAAGGGAGCTGCCATCTAGAATTTGAAATAATGCTACTGACCAAAGCTAAAGGACCCAGACCAGAGTTTGAAATAAGAGGAGAATGAGGGGAAGAGGCCAGGGTCTTACCCGAAATCCAAGGATCAAACCACAATTTTGTAAGGCCTCCATTACCTATAGAGAAAAGGATATGGCGCAAAGCCAAAGGTCTTAGGGAGAGGACTTTTCTCCAAATCCAGGAGCAATTGTTTGGTACCTCCATGCACCAGAAGAACTTGTTTTTTAAAGAATACGATCTGACCCACTTAGCCCAAACAGAGGAAGATGAAGGGTTGACGACATTCCATAAGTGGACAAGAATGGATGCAATGTTCCATTCATCAATCTTCTTGATGCCAAGACCACCTTCAGAAAGAGGGAGAGAAACCTTAGCCCAAGCAACTTTAGTACCATGTTTCAGAAGAGCAGGACCTTTCTAAAGAAACCGGCTGAAAGTACTCTTTAAATCTTTTAAGGCAGCAGCAGGAAGAATGAAGTGGGAAGGCCAGAAAGCTTGCATTGCAAAGATAATGGATTTGATCAGCTGAAGTCTTCCCGCATATGAGAGGAATCTATTGGTCCAAGAGGTAATTCTGCTAGTAATTTTATCAAGAAGAGGTCTGCAATCGGCCAGAGATAGTTTAGAAGTGAGGAGAGGGACCCCAAGGAATTTAGCCGGAAATGACCCCAATTGGAATCCCAAGGATGAGAGAATATCATTTGCAGTATCGGGAGGGACATTAGAAAGGTAGCACACGCTTTTTCCTGGGTTAAGGAACAAACCCGAGATAGAAGAAAAATTTTCAAGACATTCCTTCAGGATGTTGACAGACCTAAGGTCCCCGTGGCTGAACAGTAATAGATCATCAGCAAAGCAAATGTGAGAAAGCTGGATGTTCCTTGTTTTCCAATGGAACTTAAAACCAGGAACCCCAGTTGCTTTAGAGAGCATGAGAGAAAGGACTTCCATCACCAAAACGAACATACAAGGGGATAAAGGATCTCCTTGGCGAAGGCCTTTTGCGCCATTAAAGTAACCATACAGGCCCCCATTAACCTTCACCGAGAAAGAAGCAGAAGTAATGCAGGCCTTTATCCAGAAGATAAATTTTGGAGGGAAATTGAAAAGTTTCATAGCCTCAAAAATAAAATCCCAGGAAACAGAGTCGAAGGCTTTCTTTAGGTCAATTTTCAGAGCACAACGAGCAAACCCCGAGTTTCTATGATAATTTCTGAAAAGTTCCTGGGCAACAAGAATATTGTCCCCAATTCGCCTACCCGGAACAAAAGCAGCCTGGAAAGGGGAGATAATCCTCGGAAGAATGCCTTTAAGTCTTTTAACAAGGATTTTAGAAATGCACTTGTAGGTAGTGTTACAGCATGAGATAGGTCTAAAATCTGACATGGAAGTAGGGTTAGGCCCTTTAGGAACCAATGCGATAGCCGTGGAGTTTGTCCCCCTCAAAAGGCACCCTTGAAGAAAGAAGGACTTAACAGCATAAGTGAAGACTGTGCCCACAGTGTCCCAACAGGAGAGGAAAAAATTGACATTGAAGCCATCGGAGCCCGGACTTTTGTTGTGCTTCAGTTCTTTGAGAGTAGATAAGATATCCTCATCAGTAATATCCTTGTCTAGAGTAGATGCTTCTAAGGGGGTGATGGTCTGAAATGGGGGGGAAATAAGGCTATGGAGGAGAGGAGCATTAGAGCAAAAGGATGTTCCCAAAAGAGCTCTAAAGTGGTTGACAGCCACCAACTGAATCTCATGTTGCCCACTCACAAGCTGCCCCTCAGAATTTTCAATAGAGAGGATTTTATTATGGTTCCATCTAGCTTTGACTTGATTGTAGAAAAACCCCGTGTTACTATCACCTTCTTTTAACCATTGGGTTATGGATTTTTGTTTCATGAGAAGTTCCTCATTACGAAGAGCAGCCCAAAGGCTATCTGTATGAGACTGTTGCAAAGCCAGAAGGGAAAGATCTGAAGGGTCGTTAGATATAGCAAGTTGGGTAGCATGAAGGAGATCCCTAGCCTGCTGCACAATAGTGGACACGTTACCATGAAGTCTGTTAAGAGTAGCGAGAGCCTTCTTCACTGATCTAAGCTTGCAAGCCAAAACCTGCAGAGGATCTCCAAAAGCATTACAGTTCCAAGCTCTTCTGACCACAGTCTGGAAATTATCCAGATTTACCATGTAATTAAAGAATTGAAAAGGTTTGGGGATATGCGGAAGCTTCAAACCAGTCTGAACAATTGTTGGGCAGTGGTAAAGATCCCGAGGGGCAAAGATAGCCTGAGAGAGGGAGAAATGGTGGAGCCAAGAAAGGTTAACCATAACTCTATCTAGTTTCCTATAGATAGGAGAATTAATACGAGAATCCCACCAAGTGTGGTAAGGGCCTACAGCATGGAGATCAACCAATGAAACAGTCTCAGTACAATTCTTGAAGTCTTGCATGCCCCCGTCCCAGACTTTGTTACCACCGTTTATTTCGGAAAGATGAAGAACTTCATTGAAATCCCCGAGAACACACCAAGGTTTATCAGAAGGGGTACGTACAGCACATAAAGCACTCCAAAGAAGTTTCCTTTCGGCTGAAGTGTTACAACCATAGATAACCGTGACAAAAAATTGGATATTAAGATCCAATAGCAAAACACTACAATGGATATGTTGAGCATATTTTTCTATAATAGAAACATCTCAGATGTCGGGATTCCAACCAATCCATATTCTCCCGTTATCATGGTACTCATAGTTGAATAGCCATTTCCATTTCCTGCAGATAGCTTGAGCAACACGACTGGAATTGGGAGATTTGACCCGAGTTTCAACAAGGCCAACAAAAGAGATAGCAAATTTGCTTATTAATTCCTTAATACTGGCCTGCTTGGCCCTATTATTTACTCCTCTAGTATTCATAGAACAAAAATTAATCATAAAAGATTAAGCCGGGGGGACGAGGTTTCCACCCCCTTTTTTCTTTTTCTTGGAAGCCTGGCCAAGGTCAAGATGGTTAATAGCTTTATGCTTCAGATCGCGGACTTCCTTTTCATCGATAATTTTCAGTTTACCAACAAGGAGATTAGGGGTTGGAGTAGCATCAGAATTCGAGGCTCCTTCAACAAGGGCCCCAGCATCAGGAGAAAGAGGACAGTATGGGTTTGATACAGGGACAGGAGCAGGGGTAGTAGCTATAACAGAAGAAGGTAGGTCAAATTTTGGTTTAGGGCCATTAGTAACAAAAGTCCATTTCTCATCAGACCCAGAAGGGAGCTAAACCAAATCTGAAGGAGAGGGATCCAATGGGACAGGAATGGGGTCAACAGACCGGGAGGCAGAGGTTGTGTCTTTGCCTTTAGGAACCCACCTAAAGTTAGCGCTGGGGCAGCGAGTGATAGAATGACCAAATGATTTGCAGAATGAGCAGGAAAGAGGCTTATTCTGGTAATCCACTCTGACCAAAATCACCTTTTCTGTAAGAGTTTCCTCATCCAAAATAACTACTTCTAGGCTGTCCGGCAAGTGGGAAATAGAAGAGATTTCAACACAGACTTTAGCAAAGGACATAAGTTCCAGCTTTTCCGTTAACTTATCCACAAAAAGTGGCTTGCCAATGCCACTAGCAAGATAGCTCAGGCCAACAGGAGAGAGGTAAGAAAGAGGAACATTGTGGAATTTGACCCAGATAGGAGCTTTTGTGCAGGTTTCAAAATGGAAGTCCATTCCTTATTTCCATTGTTTAAGGCAAAGGAGCTTGTTAGAGATGTACCAGGGACCTAATGCAAGCACATTATTGCGATCCTGAGAGCAAGAGAATTTGAACACAAAAAACCCCCTATCTTGCAAGAAAACTCTTTGCAGCCCATACTTGTCCCAGAGCTTGTGAATATTCTCTTCTACCATTTTAAAAGGCAACCTATAGTTTAGGAAACTACCAACCAAACAAGTGCTCCATAAAGTATTACCTTGAGTGAGGACTTCGGAAGGAGGTCTAATACGAATATTCCCATTTTCAGAAGCAGGAGGAGGGGGAGGGAAATAATCCATCTTGAAGCTATTTTTTGAATCACCTTTAATAACAACCTCACTCCAAGACTGCTTAGAAGGGAGGGCAGGGTTGGGGTCAGGAAGGACCGAGGAACCCGCTCCCTGAGAACCCAGTGGCACAAAGGGAGAAGTACCGTCCTTTAAGAGAAAATAAGCCGTCTCGTGGGGGACGACAACACCACCACTGATATCATTTACCAACCCCTCCCTACATGCCGCATGAGAGGGCTTGGCAGAAACCTCTTTCGAGGCAGGGAAAGTTGCAGAGCCGTTCCCAACCCCCAACCCAGAAACTGGGGCTACCACAGTATTCACCGGTCCAGTGATTCTCTGGGGACTTATCACAAATATGTCATGCTCATCCACTAATCTGGTAGATTTGCCTTTACTAATAAAATCATTGACATTTTTGACAGAGAAACCCTGAGCAAAGATAAAGTCCATTAGGGAGCTACTCTTTTTACGCTCCTCAGCTGCATCAATCCGACCTTTGTGAGAAAGGAGTTGAGCCGCTTTGAAAATTTCAGACATAGAGGGACCGAGCTGGGCCTCAATGCAACCATCTGCTACGCTATTGGCCTCAGACTCAGAGGAAGAAATAGCATCGACAGCAACCACTACGGGACATGGGTCAGACTCAGCCATGGCTGAGTCATCAATAGCGGGAGAGTTTGGTTTTGAAACCCCAAGTTCCCCAAAAAAATATCTAGAGGCACTACTGGTCGAGTTACCAGCTGAAAGATGAGAATAATCAACCATGGAAAAATTATAGAAAGAAAGCGGAGAGAGGAGGAGGGGAAGAGGAGGAGAGAGGTGCCGAAAATTTATAAAAGGAAAGAAAACCAACCGGAGAAGTTTGGTAAGGGGTTTGACCAGAGAGAAAAGGAGGAAAACCAAATAAAAAGGGAAAGATAAGGACAAATCCGGACAGAAGGGGAAAGCACGAAAAATTAGGTGGGAGCAAAGGGAGGGCAAACTTTGGAACCTAAACTAGAGAGAAGGCAGAGCAAAATTTTTAGAGAGAGAAACATCATTGGTTCAAAACGGAGGAGGATGAGAGGTGATTAAGAGTTGTATTACTTCGTTCTAGTTTGATTAGCGTCAAAAGGAGAAACCCATGACTATCGCGTCCAAAACCATGCGTACATCTCACACAAGTCTTCATTTAGGGAGACCTTCTTATTGTTTCATTGGTTCTCTAAAATTGTCAAAGAAAGAGGTGATTAGCAGTCCTATTAATTCGTTCTAATTTGATTAGCATCAAAAGGACCAAATCAATGACTATCGCGTTAAAAACGATGCGTACATCTCACACAAGTCTTGATTTATAGAGACCTTCTTATTGTTTAATTGGTTCTCTCAAATTATAAAATAAAGAGGTGATTATGAGTCCTATGATTTCGATCTAGTTTGATTAGCATCAAAAGGAGCAATCCAATCACTAGTGCATTCAAAACGATCCGCACATCTCACACAAGTCTTCATTTAGATAGACCTTCTTATTGTTTGATTAGTTCTCTCAAATTGTTAAAATATAGGTGATTATGAGTCCTATTACTTCATTCTAGTTGAAATTAGCATCAAAAGGAGCAATCCCATCACTATCGCGTCCAAAACCATGCGTAGATCTCACACAAGTCTTCATTTAGGGAGACCTTCATATTGTTTCATTGGTTGTTTCGAATTTACAAAGAAAGAGGTGATTAAGAGATTGTGTTACTTCGTTCTAGTTTAATTAGCGTTAAAAAGGAGAAACCCATGACTATCGTGTCCAAACCTATGCGTACATCTCACATAAGTCTTCATTTACGGAGACCATCTTATTGTTTCATTAGTTCTCTAAAATTGTCAAAATATTGGTGATTATGAGTCCTATTACTTAGTTCTAGTTGAAATTAGCATCAAAAGGAGCAATCACATCACTATCGCGTCCAAAACGATGCGTAGATTTCACACAAATCTTCATTTAGGGAGACCTTCATATTGTTTCATTGGTTGTTTCGAATTTACAAAGAAAGAGATGATTAAGTGTTGTATTACTTCGTTCTAGTTTGATTAGCGTCAAAAGTAGAAACCCATGACTATCGCGTTCAAAATCTTGTGTACATCTCACACAAGCCTTCATTTAGGGAGACCTTCTTATTATTTCATTGGTTCTCTAAAATTGTCAAAGAAAGAGGTGATTAGGAGTCCTATTAATTCGTTCTAATTTGATTAGCATCAAAAGGACCAAATCAATGACTACCGCGTTAAAAACGATGCGTACATCTCACACAAGTCTTGATTTAGGGAGACCTTCTTATTGTTTCATGGGTTCCCTCAACTTGTCAAAGAAATAGATGATTATGAGTCCTATGACTTCGTTCTAGTTTGAATAGCATCAAAGGAGCAATCCTTTCACTAGTGCATTCAAAACGATTCGTACATCTCACACAAGTCTTCATTTAGCGAGACCTTCTTATTGTTTGATTAGTTCTCTCAAATTGTTAAAAATATAGGTGATTATGAGTCCTATTACTTCATTCTAGTTGAAATTAGCATCAAAAATAGCAATCACATCACTATCGCGTCCAAAACGATGCGTAGATCTCACACAAGTCTTCATTTAGGGAGACTTTCATATTGTTTCATTGGTTGTTTTAAATTTACAAAGAAAGAGGTGATTAATAGACTGTGTTACTTCGTTCTAGTTTGATTAGCGGCAAAAAAGAGAAACACATGACTATCGCGTCCTAAACCATGCGTACATCTCACACAAGTCTTCATTTAGGAGACCTTCTTATTGTTTCATTAGTTCTCTCAAATTATCAAAATATAAGTGATTATGAGTCCTATTACTTCGTTCTAGTTGAAATTAGAATCAAAAGGAGCAATCACATCACTATCGCGTCCAAAACGATGCGCAGATCTCACACAAGTCTTCATTTAGGGAGACATTCATATTGTTTTATTGGTTGTTTCGAATTTACAAAGAAAGAGGTGACTAAGAGTTGAATTACTTCGTTCTAGTTTGATTAGCGTCAAAAGGAGAAACCCATGACTATCGCGTCCAAAACCATGCGTACATCTCACAGAAGTCTTCATTTAGGGAGACCATTTTATTGTTTAATTGGTTCTCTAAAATTGTCAAAGAAAAAGGTGATTAGAAGTCCTATTAATTCGTTTTAATTTTACTAGCATCAAAAGGACCAAATCAATGACTATCGCGTCCAAAACCATGCGTACATCTCACACAAGTCTTCATTTATGGAGACCTTCTTATTGTTTAATTGGTTCTCTCAAATTGTAAAATAAAGAGGTGATTATGAGTCCTATGATTTCGATCTAGTTTGATTAGCATCAAAAGGAGCAATCCTATCACTAGTGCATTCAAAACGATCCGTACATCTCGCACAAGTCTTCATTTCGGGAAACCTTCTTATTATTTGATTAGTTCTCTCAAATTATTAAAATATAGGTGATTATGAGTCCTATTACTTCATTCTAGTTGAAATTAGCATCAAAAGGAGCAATCCCATCACTATCGCATCCAAAACGATGCGTAGATCTCACACAAGTCTTCATTTAGGGAGACCTTCATATTGTTTCATTGGTTGTTTCGAATCTACAAAGAAAGAGGTGATTAAGAGACTGTGTTACTTCGTTCTAGTTTAATTAGCGTTAAAAAAGAGAAACCCATGACAATCTCGTCCAAAACCATGCGTACATCTCACACAAGTCTTTATTTAGGGAGACCATCTTATTGTTTCATTAGTTCTCTCAAATTGTCAAATTATAGGTGATTATGAGTAATATTACTTCGTTCTAAGTGAAATTAGCATCAAAAAGAGCAATCACATCACTATCGCGTCCAAAACGATGCATAGATCTCACACAAGTGAAGCTTAGGGAGACCTTCATATTGTTTCATTGGTTGTTTCGAATTTACAAAGAAATAGATGATTAAGAGTTGTATTACTTCGTTCTAGTTTGATTAGCGTCAAAAGTAGAAACCCATGACTATCTCGTTCAAAATCATGTGTACATCTCACACAAGCCTTCATTTAGGGAGACCTTCTTATTATTTCATTGGTTCTCTAAAATTGTCAAAGAAAGAGGTGATTAGGAGTCCTATTAATTCGTTCTAATTTGATTAGCATCAAAAGGACCAAATCAATGACTACCGCATTAAAAACGATGCGTACATCTCACACAAGTCTTGATTTAGGGAGACCTTCTTATTGTTTCATGGGTTCCCTCAACTTGTCAAAGTAATAGATGATTATGAGTCTTATGACTTCGTTCTAGTTTGAATAGCATCAAAGGAGCAATCCTTTCACTAGTGCATTCAAAACGATTCGTACATCTCACACAAGTCTTCATTTAGCGAGACCTTCTTATTGTTTGATTAGTTCTCTCAAATTGTTAAAATATAGGTGATTATGAGTCCTATTACTTCATTCTAGTTGAAATTAGCATCAAAAAGAGCAATCACATCACTATCGCGTCCAAAACGATGCGTAGATCTCACATAAGTCTTCATTTAGGGAGACCTTCATATTGTTTCATTGGTTGTTTTAAATTTACAAAGAAAGAGGTGATTAATAGACTGTGTTACTTCGTTCTAGTTTGATTAGCGGCAAAAAAGAGAAACACATGACTATCGCGTCCAAAACCATGCGTACATCTCACACAAGTCTTCATTTAAGAGACCTTCTTATTGTTTCATTAGTTCTCCCAAATTATCAAAATATAAGTGATTATGAGTCCTATTACTTCGTTCTAGTTGAAATTAGAATCAAAAGGAGCAATCACATCACTATCGCGTCCAAAACGATGCGCAGATCTCACACAAGTTTTCATTTAGGGAGACCTTCATATTGTTTTATTGGTTGTTTCGGATCATTGCCCTGCTGTGGTATATACTGGGTTGTTGGTTCCTTCTAAACCCAAACCCTTTCAGTTCTTTAATTTCATGTTCGACATTCCCGATTTCATGGTTGTAGTCCAGGAAGCATGGAATGGTTCTGTCCAAGGGGACCCTCTTCAAATTTTGGCTGGCAAATTGAAAGCTGTTAAGAGAGTGCTCTGCACTCTTAACAAGACTAGAGGTAACTTATCTGCTATAGTTATTAAGGCTAGGGACCTTCTTCATGAGGTTCAGAAAGCCATCTCTGTCAATCCTGCTGATATTTCTCTGCTCCATCACCAACGGGAGCTCTCTAAAGATCTTTGGTTAGCTTTGGCCAATGAGGAAAATCTGTTCAAACAAAAATCTAGGATTCAATGGCTTAAGGAGGGGGACAAAAATACGGGGTATTTTCACAATCAGATTAAAAACAGGTGGAACCAAAACAAAATTCTTGCCATTGAGAATACTGAGGGGATCATCCAAACTGGGCAGAAGGATATTCAGGATATTGCTGTAAGCCATTTTCGATCTGTGTTGGGAACTATCTCGCCGGAGGTTGACATGAATTTCCAAAATATTGCGATTCCTAACTTTGTCTCATCCCAATAAGCTGCTGCTCTTGAACGAGACATCACGGCCGAGGAAGTCTTCAACGCCCTGAAATCCATGAAGAAGAATAAAAGCCCAGGGCCTGATGGCTTCAATGTTAATTTCTTTTTGCATTGCTGGGAAATTGTGGGCCGGGTTTTTACTCTAGCTGTCCAGTCCTTTTTCCAGAATGGTTGCTCCCTAAGGGGTTCTAACTCCACTGCTATTATCCTTGTTCCTAAGGTTCCCAATCCCTCGACCATGGCTGATTACCGACCTATTTCTTGTTGCAACACTACCTATAAGTGTATATCTAAGATCATCGCCTCTCGCCTTAAAATTATCCTCCCTTCTATCATCTCCCCTTCTCAAGCTGCCTTTGTTGCTGGTCGAAGAATTGGTGATAACATCCTCCTTGCCCAAGAGCTCTTTAGAAATTACCATAGACCTTCCGGCCCGTCTCGTTGTGCGATGAAAATCGACCTTAGTAAAGCTTTCGACTAGGTCTCATGGAATTTTCTTTTTGCTGCCCTTCGGATGTTCAAATTCCCACCCAAGTTTGTGTTCTGGATCAAGGCTTGTATCTCTACAACATTCTTCTCAGTTAAAGTCAATGGCTCCTTGTGTGGGTATTTCAAAGGGGCCAAGGGGCTAAGACAAGGGGATCCCTTATCTCCATACCTTTTTGTGATTACCATGGAAATCCTATCCCTCATGCTTTCAAAGGCTGCTTTGGAGCCCCTTTTTAAACATCACTGGAAAACGAAGCATCAGTCTATCACCCATCTTTGCTTTGCCGATGACCTTATTCTTTTTTGCCATGGTGACCTCCTCTCAGTTCAGATCTTCAAGAGGTGCCTTGACTCCTTCTCGACCTTATCCGGCCTACATGTTAATAATTCCAAAAGCATGTGTTTTCTTTCTCGTGTGCCTCCTTCCTTGGCTGATTCCATTATTAACTCCCTTGGGTTTCAATTAGGTCGGTTCCCTGCTAAATTTTTGGGTGTCCCCCTGCTGACTTCTAAGCTCAGCCTCTCTGATTGCCACCCTCTCATAGAACGGATTGTGGCAAGAATTTCTTCATGGACAAATAAATTTCTGTCTTATGCGGGGAGACTTCTCTTGATTAAATCCGTCATCTTTTCTATTCAATCTTACTGGTCCTCCTTTTTCATTCTGCCGGCGGCAGTGTTAAAGGCCCTTAAGTCTATTATGTGTCGCTTCCTCTGGAAGGGTCCATCCTTACTCAAGTACGGTGCTAAAGTTGCTTGGGATAAAATTAGCTTACCTTATTCGGAAGGGGGCCTTGCCATTAAACGCCTTGAGGATTGGAATAAAGCGATGATTTTGTTGCACCTCTGGAGAGTTGTCAATCCCTCTCTTTCTTCCCTTTGGGCCTCTTGGATCCGCTCTAATTTGAAGACTAAAAGGTTTTGGTGTATGCCTATTCCTAGTGACAGTTCTTGGATTTGGAGGAAGGTTCTCCAGCTGAGATCTATTGCTGCTAAGCACATCAAATTTCGAATTGGCAATGGTGCTGGTACTAGCCTGTGGTTTGATCCTTGGCTTGGTGAAACTCCTCTTGTAAGCTCTGCCCATTCTCCTCTGGTTATTAACTCTGGCCTTAGTCCCAATGTTGCTGTGAGTAGTATCATAAGGAACTCTACTTGGACTCTCCCATCTTCCAATCACCATGATCTTATCGAGTTCAGAGATGGGTTTGATATAAATAGGCACTGTGACTCCACCGCGCTGGATCAGATCTTTTGGGATGACACCATAGCTAGTGAGGTTAAAGCTGTTACGATATGGAACTCGATTAGGAAGGTTGGTACTGAGGTTCCTTGGTCAAAAATTGTGTGGCATAAACTTATTACTCCTCGGTTCTCTTTCCATTTATGGTTGGCTTTTCATAAAGGGCTTCGTACGTCTGATAGGCTTGCTCAGTTTGGTCTTCAAGTTATTCCTACTTGTGTTTTTTGTCATAGGGACTTAGAATCCTTCGACCACCTCTTCTTTCATTGTGATTTCTCCTTTAGGGTTATGGCTCCCATTATGAGAAGATGTGGGTGGAAGGGTAGGGGTAGGAACTGGGGTTCCCTGGTTGATTACCTCATCCATTTCTGTAGGCCTAGTTTCCACAATAGTCTTATCCATCTCGGGTTTGCTGCTGTGGTCTATAGCTTATGGACTGAGAGAAACGCTCGGATTTTCTCAAGGAATGAAACTCCCTCCCACTCTATTGTTCAGAACATTATGCTTACCATTAAGTGTAATCTCCATAGTAGCCTTAAATTCCAGCGGGTTAAGGATAAGCCTTGCTTTAGGCACCTTGCGTTATGATGGTTTATTCATTCTGGCTAGTGTCTGCTGGTCTTGCTGATGCTGGTGTTGGTTTTGGGGTCTGCTGGGTTTGCTGGGTTTGTTTGCCCAAGCCTGCAGCTGCTCTTAGTTTTATCTGGTTTGTTGCTGGCTAGGTTGGCTTTGGATTGCTTCTTCTGCTCTAAGAATGCTGAAGTTCAATTCTGCCAGACTTTGCTGCTGGGGGTTCTGCTGCTGGTCTCCTGCTGGTTTGCCCCTTGGTTTTCTGGTTCTGATTTTGGCTGGATTCTGCTGTTTGGGTTGGGATTGCTGGTTCTTGCTGCTGGATTGTTCTGCCCAGTTCTTAATGTCCGGTTTCTAGCCAGCTGCTTGTGTTCTGATTGCCCCTACCTTGGTCTTTTTGTTCTCTAAATGTTTGCCCTTTGGTTTTGCTGGGCAAAGTGTTTGGCTATGCTCTTGAGTCCTTTTTCTGCTATCTTGGCTGATTTGCTGCTGGTTTGATGTTGTTGCCTGCCAACATTTTCCCCTTTTGTATGGTTGCAAGTCTGCTGTGGGTTTTCTGCAGGTTCTGTGTTTGCTGCTGGTTCTGTGTTTGCTGCAGGTTCTGTGGTTTCTGTATGGTTGCAAGTTTTCCCCTTGAGTTTTGCTGGGTTTTCTGCAGGTTCTGTGTTTTCTGCAGGTTCTGTTCTGCAGCGAGGCCTGGGCTTGCTGCTGTTTTGGTCGTGTGAAGCACTTTGCTGCTGTTTGTTCAGCTGGTCTGCTGCTGTCATGGCTGCTGCTGGTGCGTTTTCTTCGTTCTGCTGATACTGCTTTGTTATGGGGTATTGGTTTGGGCCTGTCATGGTAGTCTGTTGCTGCAGACAGCTGGTTTGATCTGGTTTGCTGATGCTAATTCTTGCTGCTTCTATTTCCTTCTTGTCTCGCCTGTTGATTGCTGCCTGGGTTGGCTGCAAGTTGTGCTCCAGTTTGTGTAATCTTGAGCTGCTGCGGGTTTTTCTATTTTGGGTTATGCTGTTACTTCTGGTTTTGGTTGTTTTTTGGCTGCCTTTGTGTTTTTCCTGTTTCATGTTGCTTCTATAAGATTGCTGCAGTTTTGGTATTGCGGCATTTGGCTGATGCTGGATGGTTCTATGAGTAGGCTGCTGCTATTGGGTTTGCCTCTGCTCTGCATTCTGCTGCCTGTGGCTGGCCTAAGGCACTTTGGGCATGCTGCTTGTTGTTGCAGTCTGCTGCGTGGGCTCCTTGTTGTGCTTGTTGCTGCCGATTTTGGCTGTTGCTCTATGCGTTGGCTGATGATCCTATGCTTGTGCTGCTACGGCAGTCTTTGCAGCTGGGTTTGCTGCTAGTTTGCATGTTGGGTTTGATGCTTATATCATATATGTTGCCTGCAGTTTGTTAGGCTTTTGACTTGTAATCTTCTATAGTCATGACATCATAGGGCATGTCCTATGATGTCTATACTATATTCTGATTGGGGTTCACCATGAGGTTTTGTATCTTCATTTTCTTTTAATACAGTCTAAATTTAGCAAAAAAAAAAAGGAGAAACCCATGAATATAGCGTCCAAAACCATGCGTACATCTCACAGAAGTCTTCATTTAGGGAGACCATTTTATTGTTTAATTGGTTCTCTAAAATTGTCAAAGAAAAAGGTGATTAGAAGTCCTATTAATTCGTTTTAATTTTATTAGAATCAAAAGGACCAAATCAATGACTATCGCGTCCAAAATCATGCGTACATCTCACACAATTCTTCATTTATGGAGACCTTCTTATTGTTTAATTGGTTCTCTCAAATTGTAAAATAAAGAGATGATTATGAGTCCTATGATTTTGATCTAGTTTGATTAGCATCAAAAGGAGCAATCCTATCACTAGTGCATTCAAAACGATCCGTACATCTCACACAAGTCTTCATTTCGGGAAACTTTCTTATTATTTGATTAGTTCTCTCAAATTATTAAAATATAGGTGATTATGAGTCCTATTACTTCATTCTAGTTGAAATTAGCATCAAAAGGAGCAATCCCATCACTATCGCGTCCAAAACGATGTGTAGATCTCACACAAGTCTTCATTTAGGGAGACCTTCATATTGTTTCATTGGTTGTTTCGAATCTACAAAGAAATAGGTGATTAAGAGACTGTGTTACTTCGTTCTAGTTTAATTAGCGTTAAAAAAGAGAAACCCATGACAATCTCGTCCAAAACCATGCGTACATCTCACACAAGTCTTTATTTAGGGAGACCATCTTATTGTTTCATTAGTTCTCTCAAATTGTCAAATTATAGGTGATTATGAGTAATATTACTTTGTTCTAGTTGAAATTAGAATCAAAAAGAGCAATCACATCACTATCGCGTCCAAAACGATGCATAGATCTCACACAAGTGAAGCTTAGGGAGATCTTTATATTGTTTCATTGGTTGTTTCGAATTTACAAAGAAAGAGATGATTAAGAGTTGTATTACTTCGTTCTAGTTTGATTAGCGTCAAAAGGTGAAACCCATGACTATCGCGTCCAAAACCATGCTTACATCTCACACAAGTCTTAATCTATATTTAGCCAAAAAAAAAAGTCTTCTTTTAGGGAGACCTTCTTATTGTTTCATTGGTTCTCTAAAATTGTCAAAGAAAGAGGTGATTTCAATTAATTCGTTCTAATTTGATTAGCATCAAAAGGACCAAATCAATGACTATCGCGTTAAAAACGATGCGTACATGTTACACAAGTCTTGATTTATGGAGACCTTCTTATTGTCTAATTGGTTCTCTAAAATTGTAAAATAAAGAGGTGATTATGAGTCCTATGATTTCGATCTAGTTTGATTAGCATCAAAAGGAGCAATCCAATCACTAGTGCATTCAAAACGATTCGTACATCTCACACAAGTCTTCATTTAGAGAGACCTTATTGTTTGATTAGTTCTCTCAAATTGTTAAAATATAGGTGATTATGAGTCCTATTACTTCATTCTAGTTGAAATTAGAATTAAAAGGAGCAATCCCATCACTATCGCGTCCAAAACGATGCGTAGATCTCACACAAGTCTTCATTTAGGGAGACCTTCATATTGTTTCATTGGTTGTTTCGAATTTACAAAGAAGGAGGTGATTAAGAGATTTTGTTACTTCGTTCTAGTTTGATTAGCGTTAAAAAGGAGAAACCCATGACTATCGTGTCCAAAACTATGCGTACATCTCCAATAAGTCTTCATTTACGGAGACCATCATATTGTTTCATTAGTTCTCACAAATTGTCAAAATATAGGTGATTATGAGTCCTATTACTTAGTTCTAGTTGAAATTAGCATCAAAAAGAGCAATCACATCACAATCGCGTCCAAAACGATGCGTAGATCTCACACAAGTCTTCATATAGGGAGACCTTCGTATTGTTTCATTGGTTGTTTCGAATTTACAAAGAAAGAGATGATTAAGAGTTGTATTACTTCGTTATAGTTTGATTAGCGTCAAAAGTAGAAACCCATGACTATCGCGTTCAGAGTCATGCGTACATCTCACACAAGCCTTCATTTAGGGAGACCTTCTTATTATTTCATTGGTTCTCTAAAATTATCAAAGAAAGAGGTGATTAGGAGTCCTATAAATTCGTTCTAATTTTATTAGCATCAAAAGGAACTAATCAATCACTACCGCGTTAAAAACGATGCGTACATCTCACACAAGTCTTGATTTAGGGAGACCTTCTTATTGTTTCATGGGTTCTCTCAACTTGTCAAAGAAATAGATGATTATGAGTCCTATGACTTCGTTCTAGATTGATTAGCATCAAAAGGAGCAATCCTTTCACTAGTGCATTCAAAACGATCCGTACATCTCACACAAGTCTTCATTTAGGGAGACCTGCTGATTGTTTGACTAGTTCTCTCAAATTATCAAAATATAGGTGATTATGAGTCCTATTACTTCATTCTAGTTGAAATTAGCATCAAAAGGAGCAATCACATCACTATCGCGTCCAAAACGATGCGTAGATCTCACACAAGTCTTCATTTAGGGAGACCTTCTTATTGTTTCATTGGTTGTTTTAAATTTACAAAGAAAGAGGTGATTAATAGACTGTGTTACTTCGTTCTAGTTTGATTAGCGTCAAAAAAGTGAAACCCATGACTATCGCATCCAAAACCATGCGTACGTCTCACACAAGTCTTTATTTAAGGAGACCTTCTTATTGTTGCATTGATTCTTTAAAATTGTCAAAATCTAGGTGATTATGAGTCCTATTACTTCGTTCTAGTTGAAAATAGCATCAAAAGGAGCAATCCCATCACTATCGCGTCCAAAACGATGCGTAGATCTCACACAAGTCTTCATTTAGGGAGACCTTCATATTGTTTCATTGGTTGTTTTGAATTTACAAAGAAAGAGGTGATTAAGAGACTGTGTTACTTCGTTCTAGTTTTATTAGTGTCAAAAAAGTGAAACCCATGACTATCGCGTCCAAAACCATGCGTACATCTCACATAACTCTTCATTTAGGGAGACCTTCTTATTGTTTCATTAGTTCTCTCAAATTGTCAAAATATAAGTGATTATGAGTCCTATTACTTCGTTCTAGTTGAAATTAGCATCAAAAGGAGCAATCACATCACTATCGCGTCTAAAACGATGCGTACATGTCACACAAGTCTTGATTTATGGAGTCCTTCTTATTGTTTAATTGGTTCTCTAAAATTGTAAAATAAAGAGGTGATTATGAGTCCTATGATTTTGAACTAGTTTGATTAGCATCAAAAGGAGCAATCCAATCACTAGTGCATTCAAAAGGATCTGTACATCTCACACAAGTCTTCATTTATAGAGACCTTCTTATTGTTTGATTAGTTCTCTCAAATTGTTCAAATATAGGTGATTATGAGTCCTATTATTTCATTCTAATTGAAATTAGCATCAAAAGGAGCAATCCCATCACTATCGCGTCCAAAACGATGCGTAAATCTCACACAAGTCTTCATTTAGGGAGACCTTCATATTATTTCATTGGTTGTTTCGAATTTACAAAGAAAGAGGTGATTAAGAGTTGTATTACATCGTTCTAGTTTGACTAACGTCAAAAGGAGACACCCATTACTATCGCGTCCAAAATCATGCGTACATCTCGCACAAGTCTTCATTTAGGGAGACATTCTTATTGTTTAATTGGTTCTCTAAAATTGTCAAAGAAAAAGGTGATTAGGAGTCCTATTAATTCGTTCTAATTTTATTAGCATCAAAAGGACCAAATCAATGACTATCGCGGTAAAAACGATGCGTACATGTCACACAAGTCTTGATTTATGGAGACCTTCTTATTGTTTAATTAGTTCTCTAAAATTGTAAAATAAAAAGGTGATTATGAGTCCTATGATTTCGATCTAGTTTGATTAGCATCAAAAGGAGCAATCCAATCACTAGTGCATTCAAAACGATCCGTACATCTCACACAAGTCTTCATTTAGAGAGACCTTCTTATTGTTTGATTAGTTCTCTCAAATTGTTAAAATATAGGTGATTATGAGTCCTATTACTTCATTCTAGTTGAAATTAGCATCAAAAGGAGCAATTCCATCACTATCGCGTCCAAAACGATGCGTAGATCTCACACAAGTCTTCATTTAGGGAGACCTTCATATTGTTTCAGTGGTGGTTTCGAATTTACAAAGAAAGAGGTGATTAAGAGATTTTGTTACTTCGTTCTAGTTTGATTAGCGTTAAAAAAGAGAAACCCATGACTATCGTGTCCAAAACTATGCGTACATCTCACACAAGTCTTCATTTATGGAGACCATCTTATTGTTTCATTAGTTCTCTCAAATTGTCAAAATATAAGTGATTATGAGTCCTATTACTTAGTTCTAGTTGAAATTAGCATCGAAAGGAGCAATCACATCACTATCGCGTCTAAAACAATGCGTAGATCTCCCACAAGTCTTCATTTAGGGAGAACTTCATTTTGTTTCATTGGTTGCGCTGAATTTACAAAGAAAGAGGTGATTAAGAGACTGTGTTACTTCGTTCTAGTTTTATTAGCGTCAAAAAAGTGAAACCCATGACTATCGCGTCCAGAACCATGCGTACATCTCACATAAGTCTTCATTTAGGGAGACCTTCTTATTGTTTCATTAGTTCTCTCAAATTGTCAAAACATAAGTGATTATGAGTCCTATTACTTCGTTCTAGTTGAAATTAGCATCAAAAGGAGCAATCACATCACTATCGCGTCCAAAACGATGCGTACATGTCACACAAGTCTTGATTTATGGAGACCTTCTTATTGTTAAGTTGGTTCTCTCAAATTGTAAAATAAAGAGGTGATTATGAGTCCTATGATTTCGATCTAGTTTGATTAGCATCAAAAGGAGCAATCCAATCACTAGTGCATTCAAAACGATCCGTACATCTCACACAAGTCTTCATTTAGAGAGACCTTCTTATTGTTTGATTAGTTCTCTTAAATTGTTAAAATATAGGTGATTATGAGACCTATTACATCATTCTAGTTGAAATTAGCATCAAAAGGAGCAATCCCATCACTATCGCGTCCAAAACGATGCGTAAATCTCACACAAGTCTTCATTTAGGGAGACCTTCATATTATTTCATTGGTTGTTTCGAATTTACAAAGAAAGAGGTGATTAAGAGTTGTAATTGTTTGTTCTAGTTTGACTAGCGTCAAAAGGTGAAACCCATGACTATCGCGTCCAAAACCATGCGTACATCTCACACAAGTCTTCATTTAGGGAGACCTTCTTATTGTTTAATTGGTTCTCTAAAATTGTCAAAGAAAAAGGTGATTAGGAGTCCTATTATTTCGTTCTAATTTTATTAGCATCAAAATGACCAAATCAATGACTATCGCGTTAAAAACGATGCGTACATCTCACACAAGTCTTGATTTAGGGTGACCTTCTTATTATTTCATTGGTTCTCTCAAATTGTCAAAGAAAGAGGTGAATATGAGTCCTATGACTTCATTCTAGTTTGATTAGCATCAAAAGGAGCAATCCTATCACTAGTGCATTCAAAATGATCCGTACATCTCACACAAGTCTTCATTTTGGGTAACCTTCGTATTGTTTGATTAGTTATCTCAAATTGTTAAAATATAGGTGATATGAGTCCTATTACTTCATTCAAGTTGAAATTAGCATCAAAAGAAGCAATCCCATCACTATCGCATCCAAAACGATGCGTAGATCTCACACAAGTCTTCATTTAGGATGACTTTCATATTGTTTCATTGGTTGTTTCGAATTTACAAAGAAAGAGGTGATTAAGAGACTGTGTTACTTCGTTCTAGTTTGATTAACGTCAAAAAAGAGAAACCCATGACAATCTCGTCCAAAACGGTGCGTAGATCTCGCACAAGTGAAGTTTAGGGAGACCTTCATATTGTTTCATTGCTGGTTTCAAATTTACAAAGAAAGAGGTGATTAAGAGTTTTATTACTTCGTTCTAGTTTGATTAGCGTCGAAAAGAGAAACCCATGACTACCGCGTCCAAAACCATGCGTACATCTCACACAAGTCTTCATTTAGGGAGACCTTCTTATTGTTTCATTGGTTCTCTAAAATTGTCAAAGAAAGAGGTGATTAGCAGTCCTATTAATTCGTTCTAATTTGATTAGCATCAAAAGGACCAAATCAATGACTATCGCGTTAAAAACGATGCGTACATCTCACACAAGTCTTGATTTATGGAGACCTTCTTATTGTTTAATTGGTTCTCTCAAATTGTAAAAGAAAGAGGTGATTATGAGTCCTATGATTTCGATCTAGTTTGATTAGCATCAAAAGGAGCAATCCAATCACTAGTGCATTCAAAACGATCCGTACATCTCACACAAGTCTTCATTTAGAGGGACCTTCTTATTGTTTGATTAGTTCTCTCAAATTGTTAAAATATAGGTGATTATGAGTCCTATTACTTCATTCTAGTTGAAATTAGCACCAAAAGGAGCAATCCCATCACTATCGCGTCCAAAACGATGCGTAGATCTCACACAAGTCTTCATTTAGGGAGACCTTCATATTATTCAATTGGTTGTTTCGAATTTTCAAAGAAAGGGGTGATTAAGAGTTGTATTACTTCGTTCTAGTTTGATTAGCGTCAAAAGGAGAAACCCATGACTATCGCGTCCAAAACCATGCATACATCTCACACAAGTCTTCATTTAGGGAGACCTTCTTATTGTTTCATTGGTTCTCTAAAATTGTCAAAGAAAGAGGTGATTAGCAGTCCTATTAATTCGTTCTAATTTGATTAGCATCAAAAGGACCAAATCAATGTCTATCGCGTTAAAAACGATGCGTACATCTCACACAAGTCTTGATTTATGGAGACCTTCTTATTGTTTAATTGGTTCTCTCAAATTGTAAAATAAAGAGGTGATTATGAGTCCTATGATTTCGATCTAGTTTGATTAGCATCAAAAGGAGCAATCCAATCACTAGTGCATTCAAAACGATCCGTACATCTCACACAAGTCTTCATTTAGATAGACCTTCTTATTGTTTGATTAGTTCTATCAAATTGTTAAAATATAGGTGATTATGAGTCCTATTACTTCATTCTAGTTGAAATTAGCATTAAAAGGAGCAATCCCATCACTATCGCGGCCAAAATGATGCGTAGATCTCACACAAGTCTTCATTTAGGGAGACCTTCATATTGTTTCATTGGTTGTTTCGAATTTACAAAGAAAGAGGTGATTAAGAGATTGTGTTACTTCGTTCTAGTTTGATTAGCATTAAAAAGGAGAAACCCATGACTATCGTGTCCAAAACTATGCGTACATCTCACATAAGTCTTCATTTACGGAGACCATCTTATTGTTTCATTAGTTCTCTAAAATTGTCAAAATATAGGTGATTATGAGTCCTATTACTTAGTTCTAGTTGAAATTAGCATCAAAAGGAGCAATCACATCACTATCGCGTCCAAAACGATGCGTAGATCTCACACAAGTCTTCATTTAGGGAGACCTTTATATTGTTTCATTGGTTGTTTCTAATTTACAAAGAAAGAGATGATTAAGAGTTGTATTACTTCGTTCTAGTTTGATTAGCGTCAAAAGTAGAAACCCATGACTATCGCGTTCAAAATCATGCGTACATCTCACACAAGCCTTCATTTAGGGAGACCTTCTTATTATTTCATTGGTTCTCTAAAATTGTCAAAGAAAGAGGTGATTAGGAGTCCTATTAATTCGTTCTAATTTGATTTGCATCAAAAGGACCAAATCAATGACCACCGCGTTAAAAACAATGCGTACATCTCACACAAGTCTTGATTTAGGGAGACATTCTTATTGTTTCATGGGTTATCTCAAGTTGTCAAAGAAATAGATGATTATGAGTCCTATGACTTCGTTCTAGTTTGATTAGCATCAAAAGGAGCAATCCTTTCACTAGTGCATTCAAAACGATCCGTACATCTCACACAAGTCTTCATTTAGGAAGACCTTTTTATTGTTTGATTAGTTCTCTCAAATTATTAAAATATAGGTGATTATGAGTCCTATTACTTCATTCTAGTTGAAATTAGTATCAAAAGCAGCAATCACATCACTATCGCGTCCAAAACGATGCGTAGATCTCACACAAGTCTTCATTTACGGAGACCTTCATATTGTTTCATTGGTTGTTTTAAATTTACAAAGAAAGAGGTTATTAATAGACTGTGTTACTTCGTTCTAGTTTGATTAGCGTCAAAAAAGAGAAACCAATGACTATCGCGTCCAAAACCATGCGTACATCTCACACAAGTCTTCATTTAGGGTGACCTTCTTATTATTTCATTAGTTCTCTCAAATTGGCAAAATATAGGTTATTATGAGTCCTATTACTTCGTTCTAGTTGAAATTAGCATAAAAAGGAGCAATCACATCACTATCACGTCGAAAATGATGCGTAGATCTCACACAAGTCTTCATTTAAGGAGACCTTCATATTGTTTCATTGCTTGTTTTGAATTTACGAAGAAAGAGGTGATTAAGAGTTGTATTACTTTGTTCTAGTTTGATTAGCGTCAAACGGAGAAACCCATGATTATCGCATCCAAAACCATGCGTACATCTCACACAAGTCTTTATTTAGGGAGACCTTCTTAGTGGTTCATTGGTTCTCTAAAATTGTCAAAATCTAGGTGATTATGAGTCCTATTACTTCGTTCTAGTTTGAAATAGCATCAAAAGGAGCAATCCCATCACTATCGCGTCCAAAACGATGCGTAGATCTCAGACAAGTCTTCATTTACAGAGAGCTTCATGTTGTTTCATTGGTTGTTTCGAATTTACAAAGAAAGAGGTGATTAAGAGACTGTGTTACTTCGTTCTAGTTTTATTAGCGTCAAAAAAGAGAAACCCATGACTATCGCGTCCAAAACCATGCGTACATCTCACATAAGTCTTCATTTAAGAGACCTTCTTATTGTTTCATTAGTTCTCTCAAATTGTCAAAATATAGGTGATTATGAGTCCTATTACTTCGTTCTAGTTGAAATTAGCATGAAAAGGAGCAATCACATCACTATCGCGTCCAAAACGATGCGTAGATCTCACACAAGTCTTCATTTAGGGAGACCTTCATATTGTTTCATTGGTTGTTTCGAATTTACAAAGAAAGAGATGATTAAGAGTGGTATTACTTCGTTCTAGTTTGATTAGCATCAAAGGAAGAAACCCATGACTATCGCGTTCAAAATCATGCGTACATCTCACACAAGTCTTCATTTAGGGAGACATTCTAATTATTTCGTTGGTTCTCTAAAATTGTCAAAGAAAGAGGTGATTTGGAGTCCTATTAATTCGTTCTAATTTGATTAGCATCAAAAGGACCAAATCAATGACTACCGCGTTAAAAACGATGCGTACATCTCACACAAGTCTTGATTTAGGGAGACATTCTTATTATTTCATGGGTTCTCTCAAGTTGTCAAAGAAATAGATGATTATGAGTCCTATGACTTCGTTCTAGTTTGATTAGCGTCAAAAGGAGCAATCCAATCACTAGTGCATTCAAAACGATCCGTACATCTCACACAAGTCTTCATTTAGAGAGACCTTCTTATTGTTTGATTAGTTCTCTCAAATTGTTAAAATATAGGTGATTATGAGTCCTATTATTTCATTCTAGTTGAAATTAGCATTAAAAGGAGCAATCCCATCACTATCGCGTCCAAAACGATGCGTAGATCTCACACAAGTCTTCATTTAGGGAGACCTTCATATTGTTTAATTGGTTGTTTTGAATTTACAAAGAAAGAGGTGATTAGGAGACTGTGTTACTTCGTTCTAGTTTTATTAGCATCAAAAAAGAGAAACCCATGACTATCGCATCCAAAACCATGCGTACATCTCACAGAAGTCTTCATTTAGGGAGACCTTCTTATTGTTTCATTAGTTCTCTCAAATTGTCAAAATATAAGTGATTATGAGTCCTATTACTTCGTTCTAGTTGAAATTAGAATCAAAAGGAGCAATCACATCACTATCGCGTCCAAAACGATGCGCAGATCTCACACAAGTCTTCATTTAGGGAGACCTTCGTATTGTTTTATTGGTTGTTTCGAATTTACAAAGAAAGAGGTGACTAAGAGTTGTATTACTTCGTTCTAGTTTGATTAGCGTCAAAAGAAGAAACCCATGACTATCGCGTCCAAAACCATGCGTACATCTCACAGAAGTCTTCATTTAGGGAGACCATTTTATTGTTTAATTGGTTCTCTAAAATTGTCAAAGAAAAAAGTGATTAGAAGTCCTATTAATTCTTTTTAATTTTATTAGAATCAAAAGGACCAAATCAATGACTATCGCGTCCAAAACCATGCGTACATCTCACACAATTCTTCATTTATGGAGACCTTCTTATTGTTTAATTGGTTCTCTCAAATTGTAAAATAAAGAGGTGATTATGAGTCCTATGATTTCGATCTAGTTTGATTAACATCAAAAGGAACTAATCAATGACTACCGCGTTAAAAACGATGCGTACATCTCACACAAGTCTTGATTTAGGGAGATCTTCTTATTGTTTCATGGGTTCTCTCAACTTCTCAAAGAAATAGATGATTATGAGTCCTATGACTTCGTTCTAGATTGATTAGCATCAAAAGGAGCAATCCATTCACTAGTGCATTCAAAACGATCCGTACATCTCACACAAGTCTTCATTTAGGGAGACCTTCTGATTGTTTGATTAGTTCTCTCAAATTGTCAAAATATAGGTGATTATGAGTCCTATTACTTCATTCTAGTTGAAATTAGCATCAAAAGGAGCAATCCCATCACTATCGCGTCCAAAACGATGCGTAGATCTCACACAAGTCTTCATTTAGGGAGACATTCATATTGTTTCATTGGTTGTTTTAAATTTACAAAGAAAGAGGTGATTAATAGACTGTGTTACTTGGTTCTAGTTTGATTAGTGTCAAAAAAGAGAAACCCATGACTATCGCGTCCAAAACCATGCGTACATCTCACACAAGTCTTCATTTAGGGAGACCTTCTTATTGTTTCATTAGTTCTCTCAAATTGGCAAAATATAGGTTATTATGAGTCCTATTACTTCGTTTTAGTTAAAATTAGAATTAAAAGGAGCAATCACATCATTATCGCGTCCAAAATGATGCGTAGATCTCACACAAGTCTTCATTTAGGGAGACCTTCATATTGTTTCATTGCTTGTTTTGAATTTACAAAGAAAGAGGTGATTAAGAGTTGTATTACTTTGTTCTAGTTTGATTAGCGTCAAACGGGGAAACCCATGACTATCGCATCCAAAACCATGCGTACATCTCACACAAGTCTTTATTTAGGGAGACCTTCTTATTGTTGCATTGGTTCTCTAAAATTATCAAAATCTAGGTGATTATGAGTCCTATTACTTCGTTCTAGTTTAAAATAGCATCAAAAGGAGCAATCCCATCACTATCGCGTCCAAAACGATGCGTAGATCTCACACAAGTCTTCATTTAGGGAGACCTTCATATTGTTTAATTGGTTGTTTTGAATTTACAAAGAAAGAGGTGATTAGGAGACTGTGTTACTTCGTTCTAGTTTTATTAGCATCAAAAAAGAGAAACCCATGACTATCGCGTCCAAAACCATGCGTACATCTCACAGAAGTCTTCATTTAGGGAGACCTTCTTATTGTTTCATTAGTTCTCTCAAATTGTCAAAATATAAGTGATTATGAGTCCTATTACTTCGTTCTAGTTGAAATTAGAATCAAAAGGAGCAATCACATCACTATCGCGTCCAAAACGATGCGCAGATCTCACACAAGTCTTCATTTAGGGAGACCTTCGTATTGTTTTATTGGTTGTTTCGAATTTACAAAGAAAGAGGTGACTAAGAGTTGTATTACTTCGTTCTAGTTTGATTAGCGTCAAAAGAAGAAACCCATGACTATCGCGTCCAAAACCATGTGTACATCTCACAGAAGTCTTCATTTAGGGAGACCATTTTATTGTTTAATTGGTTCTCTAAAATTGTCAAAGAAAAAGGTGATTAGAAGTCCTATTAATTCTTTTTAATTTTATTAGAATCAAAAGGACCAAATCAATGACTATCGCGTCCAAAACCATGCGTACATCTCACACAATTCTTCATTTATGGAGACCTTCTTATTGTTTAATTTGTTCTCTCAAATTGTAAAATAAAGAGGTGATTATGAGTCCTATGATTTCGATCTAGTTTGATTAACATCAAAAGGAACTAATCAATGACTACCGCGTTAAAAACGATGCGTACATCTCACACAAGTCTTGATTTAGGGAGACCTTCTTATTGTTTCATGGGTTCTCTCAACTTCTCAAAGAAATAGATGATTATGAGTCCTATGACTTCGTTCTTGATTGATTAGCATCAAAAGGAGCAATCCATTCACTAGTGCATTCAAAACGATGCGTACATCTCACACAAGTCTTGATTTATGGAGACCTTCTTATTGTTTAATTGGTTCTCTCAAATTGTAAAATAAAGAGGTGATTATGAGTCCTATGATTTCGATCTAGTTTGATTAGCATCAAAAGGAGCAATCCAATCACTAGTGCATTCAAAACGATCCGTACATCTCACACAAGTCTTCATTTAGATAGACCTTCTTATTGTTTGATTAGTTCTATCAAATTGTTAAAATATAGGTGATTATGAGTCCTATTACTTCATTCTAGTTGAAATTAGCATTAAAGGGAGCAATCCCATCACTATCGCGGCCAAAACGATGCGTAGATCTCACACAAGTCTTCATTTAGGGAGACCTTCATATTGTTTCATTGGTTGTTTCGAATTTACAAAGAAAGAGGTGATTAAGAGATTGTGTTACTTCGTTCTAGTTTGATTAGCGTTAAAAAGGAGAAACCCATGACTATCGTGTCCAAAACTATGCGTACATCTCACATAAGTCTTCATTTACGGAGACCATCTTATTGTTTCATTAGTTCTCTAAAATTGTCAAAATATAGGTGATTATAAGTCCTATTACTTAGTTCTAGTTGAAATTAGCATCAAAAGGAGCAATCACATCACTATCGCGTCCAAAACGATGCGTAGATCTCACACAAGTCTTCATTTAGGGAGACCTTTATATTGTTTCATTGGTTGTTTCTAATTTACAAAGAAAGAGATGATTAAGAGTTGTATTACTTCGTTCTAGTTTGATTAGCGTCAAAAGTAGAAACCCATGACTATCGCGTTCAAAATCATGCGTACATCTCACACAAGCCTTCATTTAGGGAGACCTTCTTATTATTTCATTGGTTCTCTAAAATTGTCAAAGAAAGAGGTGATTAGGAGTCCTATTAATTCGTTCTAATTTGATTTGCATCAAAAGGACCAAATCAATGACCACCGCGTTAAAAACGATGCGTACATCTCACACAAGTCTTGATTTAGGGAGACATTCTTATTGTTTCATGGGTTATCTCAAGTTGTCAAAGAAATAGATGATTATGAGTCCTATGACTTCGTTCTAGTTTGATTAGCATCAAAAGGAGCAATCCTTTCACTAGTGCATTCAAAACGATCCGTACATCTCACACAAGTCTTCATTTAGGGAGACCTTTTTATTGTTTGATTAGTTCTCTCAAATTATTAAAATATAGGTGATTATGAGTCCTATTACTTCATTCTAGTTGAAATTAGTATCAAAAGCAGCAATCACATCACTATCGCGTCCAAAACGATGCGTAGATCTCACACAAGTCTTCATTTACGAAGACCTTCATATTGTTTCATTGGTTGTTTTAAATTTACAAAGAAAGAGGTTATTAATAGACTGTGTTACTTCGTTCTAGTTTGATTAGCGTCAAAAAAGAGAAACCAATGACTATCGCGTCCAAAACCATGCGTACATCTCACACAAGTTTCATTTAGGGTGACCTTCTAATTATTTCATTAGTTCTCTCAAATTGGCAAAATATAGGTTATTATGAGTCCTATTACTTCGTTCTAGTTGAAATTAGCATAAAAAGGAGCAATCACATCACTATCGCGTCGAAAATGATGCGTAGATCTCACACAAGTCTTCATTTAAGGAGACCTTCATATTGTTTCATTGCTTGTTTTGAATTTACGAAGAAAGAGGTGATTAAGAGTTGTATTACTTTGTTTTAGTTTGATTAGCGTCAAACGGAGAAACCCATGATTATCGCATCCAAAACCATGCGTACATCTCACACAAGTCTTTATTTAGGGAGACCTTCTTAGTGGTTCGTTGGTTCTCTAAAATTGTCAAAATCTAGGTGATTATGAGTCCTATTACTTCGTTCTAGTTTGAAATAGCATCAAAAGGAGCAATCCCATCACTATCGCGTCCAAAACGATGCGTAGATCTCACACAAGTCTTCATTTAGGGAGACCTTTATATTGTTTCATTGGTTGTTTCTAATTTACAAAGAAAGAGATGATTAAGAGTTGTATTACTTCGTTCTAGTTTGATTAGCGTCAAAAGTAGAAACCCATGACTATCGCGTTCAAAATCATGCGTACATCTCACACAAGCCTTCATTTAGGGAGACCTTCTTATTATTTCATTGGTTCTATAAAATTGTCAAAGAAAGAGGTGATTAGGAGTCCTATTAATTCGTTCTAATTTGATTTGCATCAAAAGGACCAAATCAATGACCACCGCGTTAAAAACGATGCGTACATCTCACACAAGTCTTGATTTAGGGAGACATTCTAATTGTTTCATGGGTTATCTCAAGTTGTCAAAGAAATAGATGATTATGAGTCCTATGACTTCGTTCTAGTTTGATTAGCATCAAAAGGAGCAATCCTTTCACTAGTGCATTCAAAACGATCCGTACATCTCACACAAGTCTTCATTTAGGGAGACCTTTTTATTGTTTGATTAGTTCTCTCAAATTATTAAAATATAGGTGATTATGAGTCCTATTACTTCATTCTAGTTGAAATTAGTATCAAAAGCAGCAATCACATCACTATCGCGTCCAAAACGATGCGTAGATCTCACACAAGTCTTCATTTACGGAGACCTTCATATTGTTTCATTGGTTGTTTTAAATTTACAAAGAAAGAGGTTATTAATAGACTGTGTTACTTCGTTCTAGTTTGATTAGCGTCAAAAAAGAGAAACCAATGACTATCGCGTCCAAAACCATGCGTACATCTCACACAAGTCTTCATTTAGGGTGACCTTCTTATTATTTCATTAGTTCTCTCAAATTGGCAAAATATAGGTTATTATGAGTCCTATTACTTCGTTCTAGTTGAAATTAGCATAAAAAGGAGCAATCACATCACTATCGCGTCGAAAATGATGCGTAGATCTCACACAAGTCTTCATTTAAGGAGACCTTCATATTGTTTCATTGCTTGTTTTGAATTTACGAAGAAAGAGGTGATTAAGAGTTATATTACTTTGTTCTAGTTTGATTAGCGTCAAACGGAGAAACCCATGATTATCGCATCCAAAACCATGCGTACATCTCACACAAGTCTTTATTTAGGGAGACCTTCTTAGTGGTTCATTGGTTCTCTAAAATTGTCAAAATCTAGGTGATTATGAGTCCTATTACTTCGTTCTAGTTTGAAATAGCATCAAAAGGAGCAATCCCATCACTATCGCGTCCAAAACGATGCGTAGATCTCACACAAGTCTTCATTTAGGGAGACCTTTATATTGTTTCATTGGTTATTTCTAATTTACAAAGAAAGAGATGATTAAGAGTTGTATTACTTCGTTCTAGTTTGATTAGCGTCAAAAGTAGAAACCAATGACTATCGCGTCCAAAACCATGCGTACATCTCACACAAGTCTTCATTTAGGGTGACCTTCTTATTATTTCATTAGTTCTCTCAAATTGGCAAAATATAGGTTATTATGAGTCCTATTACTTCGTTCTAGTTGAAATTAGCATAAAAAGGAGCAATCACATCACTATCGCGTCGAAAATGATGCGTAGATCTCACACAAGTCTTCATTTAAGGAGACCTTCATATTGTTTCATTGCTTGTTTTGAATTTACGAAGAAAGAGGTGATTAAGAGTTGTATTACTTTGTTCTAGTTTGATTAGCGTCAAACGGAGAAACCCATGATTATCGCATCCAAAACCATGCGTACATCTCACACAAGTCTTTATTTAGGGAGACCTTCTTAGTGGTTCATTGGTTCTCTAAAATTGTCAAAATCTAGGTGATTATGAGTCCTATTACTTCGTTCTAGTTTGAAATAGCATCAAAAGGAGCAATCCCATCACTATCGTGTCCAAAACGATGCGTAGATCTCAGACAAGTCTTCATTTACAGAGAGCTTCATGTTGTTTCATTGGTTGTTTCGAATTTACAAAGAAAGAGGTGATTAATAGACTGTGTTACTTCGTTCTAGTTTTAGTAGCGTCAAAAAAGAGAAACCCATGACTATCGCGTCCAAAACCATGCGTACATCTCACATAAGTCTTCATTTAAGAGACCTTCTTATTGTTTCATTAGTTCTCTCAAATTGTCAAAATATAGGTGATTATGAGTCCTATTACTTCGTTCTAGTTGAAATTAGCATGAAAAGGAGCAATCACATCACTATCGCGTCCAAAACGATGCGTAGATCTCACACAAGTCTTCATTTAGGGAGACCTTCATATTGTTTCATTGGTTGTTTCGAATTTACAAAGAAAGAGATGATTAAGAGTGGTATTACTTCGTTCTAGTTTGATTAGCATCAAAGGAAGAAACCCATGACTATCGCGTTCAAAATCATGCGTACATCTCACACAAGTCTTCATTTAGGGAGACATTCTAATTATTTCGTTGGTTCTCTAAAATTGTCAAAGAAAGAGGTGATTTGGAGTCCTATTAATTCGTTCTAATTTGATTAGCATCAAAAGGGCCAAATCAATGACTACCGCGTTAAAAACGATGCGTACATCTCACACAAGTCTTGATTTAGGGAGACATTCTTATTATTTCATGGGTTCTCTCAAGTTGTCAAAGAAATAGATGATTATGAGTCCTATGACTTCGTTCTAGTTTGATTAGCGTCAAAAGGAGCAATCCAATCACTAGTGCATTCAAAACGATCCGTACATCTCACACAAGTCTTCATTTAGAGAGACCTTCTTATTGTTTGATTAGTTCTCTCAAATTGTTAAAATATAGGTGATTATGAGTCCTATTATTTCATTCTAGTTGAAATTAGCATTAAAAGGAGCAATCCCATCACTATCGCGTCCAAAACGATGCGTAGATCTCACACAAGTTTTCATTTAGGGAGACCTTCATATTGTTTAATTGGTTGTTTTGAATTTACAAAGAAAGAGGTGATTAGGAGACTGTGTTACTTCGTTCTAGTTTTATTAGCATCAAAAAAGAGAAACCCATGACTATCGCATCCAAAACCATGCGTACATCTCACAGAAGTCTTCATTTAGGGAGACCTTCTTATTGTTTCATTAGTTCTCTCAAATTGTCAAAATATAAGTGATTATGAGTCCTATTACTTCGTTCTAGTTGAAATTAGAATCAAAAGGAGCAATCACATCACTATCGCGTCCAAAACGATGCGCAGATCTCACACAAGTCTTCATTTAGGGAGACCTTCGTATTGTTTTATTGGTTGTTTCGAATTTACAAAGAAAGAGGTGACTAAGAGTTGTATTACTTCGTTCTAGTTTGATTAGCGTCAAAAGAAGAAACCCATGACTATCGCGTCCAAAACCATGCGTACATCTCACAGAAGTCTTCATTTAGGGAGACCATTTTATTGTTTAATTGGTTCTCTAAAATTGTCAAAGAAAAAAGTGATTAGAAGTCCTATTAATTCTTTTTAATTTTATTAGAATCAAAAGGACCAAATCAATGACTATCGCGTCCAAAACCATGCGTACATCTCACACAATTCTTCATTTATGGAGACCTTCTTATTGTTTAATTGGTTCTCTCAAATTGTAAAATAAAGAGGTGATTATGAGTCCTATGATTTCGATCTAGTTTGATTAACATCAAAAGGAACTAATCAATGACTACCGCGTTAAAAACGATGCGTACATCTCACACAAGTCTTGATTTAGGGAGACCTTCTTATTGTTTCATGGGTTCTCTCAACTTCTCAAAGAAATAGATGATTATGAGTCCTATGAATTCGTTCTAGATTGATTAGCATCAAAAGGAGCAATCCATTCACTAGTGCATTCAAAACGATCCGTACATCTCACACAAGTCTTCATTTAGGGAGACCTTCTGATTGTTTGATTAGTTCTCTCAAATTGTCAAAATATAGGTGATTATGAGTCCTATTACTTCATTCTAGTTGAAATTAGCATCAAAAGGAGCAATCCCATCACTATCGCGTCCAAAACGATGCGTAGATCTCACACAAGTCTTCATTTAGGGAGACATTCATATTGTTTCATTGGTTGTTTTAAATTTACAAAGAAAGAGGTGATTAATAGACTGTGTTACTTGGTTCTAGTTTGATTAGTGTCAAAAAAGAGAAACCCATGACTATCGCGTCCAAAACCATGCGTACATCTCACACAAGTCTTCATTTAGGGAGACCTTCTTATTGTTTCATTAGTTCTCTCAAATTGGCAAAATATAGGTTATTATGAGTCCTATTACTTCGTTTTAGTTAAAATTAGAATTAAAAGGAGCAATCACATCATTATCGCGTCCAAAATGATGCGTAGATCTCACACAAGTCTTCATTTAGGGAGACCTTCATATTGTTTCATTGCTTGTTTTGAATTTACAAAGAAAGAGGTGATTAAGAGTTGTATTACTTTGTTCTAGTTTGATTAGCGTCAAACGGGGAAACCCATGACTATCGCATCCAAAACCATGCGTACATCTCACACAAGTCTTTATTTAGGGAGACCTTCTTATTGTTGCATTGGTTCTCTAAAATTATCAAAATCTAGGTGATTATGAGTCCTATTACTTCGTTCTAGTTTAAAATAGCATCAAAAGGAGCAATCCCATCACTATCGCGTCCAAAACGATGCGTAGATCTCACACAAGTCTTCATTTAGGGAGACCTTCATATTGTTTAATTGGTTGTTTTGAATTTACAAAGAAAGAGGTGATTAGGAGACTGTGTTACTTCGTTCTAGTTTTATTAGCATCAAAAAAGAGAAACCCATGACTATCGCGTCCAAAACCATGCGTACGTCTCATAGAAGTCTTCATTTAGGGAGACCTTCTTATTGTTTCATTAGTTCTCTCAAATTGTCAAAATATAAGTGATTATGAGTCCTATTACTTCGTTCTAGTTGAAATTAGAATCAAAAGGAGCAATCACATCACTATCGCGTCCAAAACGATGCGCAGATCTCACACAAGTCTTCATTTAGGGAGACCTTCGTATTGTTTTATTGGTTGTTTCGAATTTACAAAGAAAGAGGTGACTAAGAGTTGTATTACTTCGTTCTAGTTTGATTAGCGTCAAAAGAAGAAACCCATGACTATCGCGTCCAAAACCATGTGTACATCTCACAGAAGTCTTCATTTAGGGAGACCATTTTATTGTTTAATTGGTTCTCTAAAATTGTTAAAGAAAAAGGTGATTAGAAGTCCTATTAATTCTTTTTAATTTTATTAGAATCAAAAGGTCCAAATCAATGACTATCGCGTCCAAAACCATGCGTACATCTCACACAATTCTTCATTTATGGAGACCTTCTTATTGTTTAATTGGTTCTCTCAAATTGTAAAATAAAGAGGTGATTATGAGTCCTATGATTTCGATCTAGTTTGATTAACATCAAAAGGAACTAATCAATGACTACCGCGTTAAAAACGATGCGTACATCTCACACAAGTCTTGATTTAGGGAGACCTTCTTATTGTTTCATGGGTTCTCTCAACTTCTCAAAGAAATAGATGATTATGAGTCCTATGACTTCGTTCTTGATTGATTAGCATCAAAAGGAGCAATCCATTCACTAGTGCATTCAAAACGATGCGTACATCTCACACAAGTCTTGATTTATGGAGACCTTCTTATTGTTTAATTGGTTCTCTCAAATTGTAAAATAAAGAGGTGATTATGAGTCCTATGATTTCGATCTAGTTTGATTAGCATCAAAAGGAGCAATCCAATCACTAGTGCATTCAAAACGATCCGTACATCTCACACAAGTCTTCATTTAGATAGACCTTCTTATTGTTTGATTAGTTCTATCAAATTGTTAAAATATAGGTGATTATGAGTCCTATTACTTCATTCTAGTTGAAATTAGCATTAAAAGGAGCAATCCCATCACTATCGCGGCCAAAACGATGCGTAGATCTCACACAAGTCTTCATTTAGGGAGACCTTCATATTGTTTCATTGGTTGTTTCGAATTTACAAAGAAAGAGGTGATTAAGAGATTGTGTTACTTCGTTCTAGTTTGATTAGCGTTAAAAAGGAGAAACCCATGACTATCGTGTCCAAAACTATGCGTACATCTCACATAAGTCTTCATTTACGGAGACCATCTTATTGTTTCATTAGTTCTCTAAAATTGTCAAAATATAGGTGATTATGAGTCCTATTACTTAGTTCTAGTTGAAATTAGCATCAAAAGGAGCAATCACATCACTATCGCGTCCAAAACGATGCGTAGATCTCACACAAGTCTTCATTTAGGGAGACCTTTATATTGTTTCATTGGTTGTTTCTAATTTACAAAGAAAGAGATGATTAAGAGTTGTATTACTTCGTTCTAGTTTGATTAGCATCAAAAGTAGAAACCCATGACTATCGCGTTCAAAATCATGCGTACATCTCACACAAGCCTTCATTTAGGGAGACCTTCTTATTATTTCATTGGTTCTCTAAAATTGTCAAAGAAAGAGGTGATTAGGAGTTCTATTAATTCGTTCTAATTTGATTTGCATCAAAAGGACCAAATCAATGACCACCGCGTTAAAAACGATGCGTACATCTCACACAAGTCTTGATTTAGGGAGACATTCTTATTGTTTCATGGGTTATCTCAAGTTGTCAAAGAAATAGATGATTATGAGTCCTATGACTTCGTTCTAGTTTGATTAGCATCAAAAGGAGCAATCCTTTCACTAGTGCATTCAAAACGATCCGTACATCTCACACAAGTCTTCATTTAGGGAGACCTTTTTATTGTTAGATTAGTTCTCTCAAATTATTAAAATATAGGTGATTATGAGTCCTATTACTTCATTCTAGTTGAAATTAGTATCAAAAGCAGCAATCACATCACTATCGCGTCCAAAATGATGCGTAGATCTCACACAAGTCTTCATTTACGGAGACCTTCATATTGTTTCATTGGTTGTTTTAAATTTACAAAGAAAGAGGTTATTAATAGACTGTGTTACTTCGTTCTAGTTTGATTAGCGTCAAAAAAGAGAAACCCATGACTATCGCGTCCAAAACCATGCGTACATCTCACACAAGTCTTCATTTAGGGTGACCTTCTTATTATTTCATTAGTTCTCTCAAATTGGCAAAATATAGGTTATTATGAGTCCTATTACTTCGTTCTAGTTGAAATTAGCATAAAAAGGAGCAATCACATCACTATCGCGTCGAAAATGATGCGTAGATCTCACACAAGTCTTCATTTAAGGAGACCTTCATATTGTTTCATTGCTTGTTTTGAATTTACGAAGAAAGAGGTGATTAAGAGTTGTATTACTTTGTTCTAGTTTGATTAGCGTCAAACGGAGAAACCCATGATTATCGCATCCAAAACCATGCGTACATCTCACACAAGTCTTTATTTAGGGAGACCTTCTTACTGGTTCATTGGTTCTCTAAAATTGTCAAAATCTAGGTGATTATGAGTCCTATTACTTCGTTCTAGTTTGAAATAGCATCAAAAGGAGCAATCCCATCACTATCGCGTCCAAAACGATGCGTAGATCTCAGACAAGTCTTCATTTACGGAGAGCTTCATATTGTTTCATTGGTTGTTTCGAATTTACAAAGAAAGAGGTGATTAAGAGACTGTGTTACTTCGTTCTAGTTTTATTAGCGTCAAAAAAGAGAAACCCATGACTATCGCGTCCAAAACCATGCGTACATCTCACATAAGTCTTCATTTAAGAGACCTTCTTATTGTTTCATTAGTTCTCTCAAATTGTCAAAATATAGGTGATTATGAGTCCTATTACTTCGTTCTAGTTGAAATTAGCATGAAAAGGAGCAATCACATCACTATCGCGTCCAAAACGATGCGTAGATCTCACACAAGTCTTCATTTAGGGAGACCTTCATATTGTTTCATTGGTTGTTTAAAATTTAAAAAAGAAAGAGGTGATTAAGAGTGGTATTACTTCGTTCTAGTTTGATTAGCGTCAAAGGTAGAAACCCATGACTATCGCGTTCAAAATCATGCGTACATCTCACACAAGTCTTCATTTAGGGAGACATTCTAATTATTTCGTTGGTTCTCTAAAATTGTCAAAGAAAGAGGTGATTTGGAGTCCTATTAATTCGTTCTAATTTGATTAGCATCAAAAGGACCAAATCAATGACTACCGCGTTAAAAACGATGCGTACATCTCACACAAGTCTTGATTTAGGGAGACATTCTTATTATTTCATGGGTTCTCTCAAGTTGTCAAAGAAATAGATGATTATGAGTCCTATGACTTCGTTCTAGTTTGATTAGCATCAAAAGGAGCAATCCTTTCACTAGTGCATTCAAAACGATCCGTACATCTCACACAAGTCATCATTTAGGGAGACCTTTTTATTGTTTGATTAGTTCTCTCAAATTGTTAAAATATAGGTGATTATAAGTCCTATTACTTCATTCTAGTTGAAATTAGCATCAAAAGCAGCAATCACATCACTATCGCGTCCAAAACGATGCGTAGATCTCACACAAGTCTTCTTTTAGGGAGACCTTCATATTGTTTCATTGGTTGTTTTAAATTTACAAAGAAAGAGGTGATTAATAGACTGTGTTACTTCGTTCTAGTTTGATTAGCGTCAAAAAAGAGAAACCCATGACTATCGTGTCCAAAACCATGCGTACATCTCACACAAGTCTTCATTTAGGGTGACCTTCTTATTGTTTCATTAGTTCTCTCAAATTGGCAAAATATAGGTTATTATGAGTCCTATTACTTTGTTCTAGTTGAAATTAGCATAAAAAGGAGCAATCACATCACTATCGCGTCGAAAATGATGGGTCGATCTCACACAAGTCATCATTTAAGGAGACCTTCATTTTGTTTCATTGCTTGTTTCGAATTTACAAAGAAAGAGGTGATTAAGAGTTGTATTACTTTGTTCTAGTTTGATTAGCGTCAAACGGAGAAACCCATGACTATCGCATCCAAAACCATGCGTACATCTCACACAAGTCTTTATTTAAGGAGACCTTCTTAGTGGTTCATTGGTTCTCTAAAATTGTCAAACTCTAGGTGATTATGAGTCCTATTACTTCGTTCTAGTTGAAAATAGCATCAAAAGGAGCAATCCCATCACTATCGCGTCCAAAACGATGCGTAGATCTCAGACAAGTCTTCATTTATGGAGAGCTTCATATTGTTTCATTGGTTGTTTCGAATTTACAAAGAAAGAGGTGATTAAGAGACTGTGTTACTTCGTTCTAGTTTTATTAGCGTCAAAAAAGAGAAACCCATGACTATCGCGTCCAAAACCATGCGTACATCTCACATAAGTCTTCATTTAAGAGACCTTCTTATTGTTTCATTAGTTCTCTCAAATTATCAAAATATAGGTGATTATGAGTTCTATTACTTCGTTCTAGTTGAAATTAGCATGAAAAGGAGCAATCACATCACTATCGCGTCCAAAACGATGCGTAGATCTCACACAAGTCTTCATTTAGGGAGACCTTCATATTGTTTCATTGGTTGTTTAAAATTTACAAAGAAAGAGGTGATTAAGAGTGGTATTACTTCGTTCTAGTTTGATTAGCGTCAAAGGTAGAAACCCATGACTATCGCGTTCAAAATCATGCGTACATCTCACACAAGTCTTCATTTAGGGAGACATTCTAATTATTTCATTGGTTCTCTAAAATTGTCAAAGAAAGAGGTGATTTGGAGTCCTATTAATTCGTTCTAATTTGATTAGCATCAAAAGGACCAAATCAATGACTACCGCGTTAAAAACGATGCGTACATCTCACACAAGTCTTGATTTAGGGAGACCTTCTTATTGTTTCATGGGTTCTCTCAACTTGTCAAAGAAATAGATGATTATGAGTCCTATGACTTCCTTCTAGTGTGAATAGCATCAAAAGGAGCAATCCTTTCACTAGTGCATTCAAAACGATCCGTACATCTCACACAAGTCTTCATTTAGATAGGCCTTCTTATTGTTTGATTAGTTCTCTCAAATTGTCAAAATATAGGTTATTATGAGTCCTATTACTTCATTCTAGTTGAAATTAGCATCAAAAGGAGCAATCCCATCACTATCGCGTCCAAAACGATGCGTAGATCTCACACAAGTCTTCATTTAGGGAGACATTCATATTGTTTCATTGGTTGTTTTAAATTTACAAAGAAAGAGGTGATTAATAGACTGTGTTACTTGGTTCTAGTTTGATTAGTGTCAAAAAAGTAAAACCCATGACTATCGCGTCCAAAACCATGCGTACATCTCACACAAGTCTTCATTTAGGGAGACCTTCTTATTGTTTCATTAGTTCTCTCAAATTGGCAAAATATAGGTTATTATGAGTCCTATTACTTCGTTTTAGTTAAAATTAGAATTAAATGGAGCAATCACATCATTATCGCGTCCAAAATGATGCGTAGATCTCACACAAGTCTTCATTTAGGGAGACCTTCATATTATTTCATTGCTTGTTTTGAATTTACAAAGAAAGAGGTGATTAAGAGTTGTATTACTTTGTTCTAGTTTGATTAGCGTCAAACGGGGAAACCCATGACTATCGCATCCAAAACCATGCGTACATCTCACACAAGTCTTTATTTAGGGAGACCTTCTTATTGTTGCATTGGTTATCTAAAATTGTCAAAATCTAGGTGATTATGAGTCCTATTACTTCGTTCTAGTTTAAAATAGCATCAAAAGGAGCAATCCCATCACTATCGCGTCCAAAACGATGCGTAGATCTCACACAAGTCTTCATTTAGGGAGACCTTCATATTGTTTAATTGGTTGTTTTGAATTTACAAAGAAAGAGGTGATTAGGAGACTGTGTTACTTCGTTCTAGTTTTATTAGCATAAAAAAAGAGAAACCCATGACTATCGCGTCCAAAACCATGCGTACATCTCACAGAAGTCTTCATTTAGGGAGACCTTCTTATTGTTTCATTAGTTCTCTCAAATTGTCAAAATATAAGTGATTATGAGTCCTATTACTTCGTTCTAGTTGAAATTAGAATCAAAAGGAGCAATCACATCACTATCGCGTCCAAAACGATGCGCAGATCTCACACAAGTCTTCATTTAGGGAGACCTTCGTATTGTTTTATTGGTTGTTTCGAATTTACAAAGAAAGAGGTGACTAAGAGTTGTATTACTTCGTTCTAGTTTGATTAGCGTCAAAAGAAGAAACCCATGACTATCGCGTCCAAAACCATGCGTACATCTCACAGAAGTCTTCATTTAGGGAGACCATTTTATTGTTTAATTGGTTCTCTAAAATTGTCAAAGAAAAAAGTGATTAGAAGTCCTATTAATTCTTTTTAATTTTATTAGAATCAAAAGGACCAAATCAATGACTATCGCGTCCAAAACCATGCGTACATCTCACACAATTCTTCATTTATGGAGACCTTCTTATTGTTTAATTGGTTCTCTCAAATTGTAAAATAAAGAGATGATTATGAGTCCTATGATTTCGATCTAGTTTGATTAACATCAAAAGGAACTAATCAATGATTATCGCGTTAAAAACGATGCGTACATCTCACACAAGTCTTGATTTAGGGAGACCTTCTTATTGTTTCATGGGTTCTCTCAACTTCTCAAAGAAATAGATGATTATGAGTCCTATGACTTCGTTCTAGATTGATTAGCATCAAAAGGAGCAATCCATTCACTAGTGCATTCAAAACGATCCGTACATCTCACACAAGTCTTCATTTAGGGAGACCTTCTGATTGTTTGATTAGTTCTCTCAAATTGTCAAAATATAGGTGATTATGAGTCCTATTACTTCATTCTAGTTAAAATTAGCATCAAAAGGAGCAATCACATCACTATCGTGTCCAAAACGATGCGTAGATCTCACACAAGTCTTCATTTAGGGAGACCTTCATATTGTTTTATTGGTTGTTTTAAATTACAAAGAAAGAGGTGATTAATAGACTGTGTTACTTCGTTCTAGTTTGATTAGCGTCAAACAAGTGAAACCCATGACTATCGCATCCAAAACCATGCGTACATCTCACACAAGTCTTTATTTAGGGAGACCTTCTTATTGTTGGATTGATTTTCTAAAATTGTCAAAATCTAGGTGATTATAAGTCCTATTACTTAGTTCTAGTTGAAATTAGCATCAAAAGGAGCAATAGCATCACTATCGCGTCCAAAACGATGCGTAGATCTCACACAAGTCTTCATTTAGGGAGACCTTCATATTGTTTCATTGGTTGTTTTGAATTTACAAAGAAAACCCATGACTATCGCGTCCAAAACCATGCGTATATCTCACATAAGTCTTTATTTAGGGAGACCTACTTATTGTTTCATTAGTTCTCTCAAATTGTCAAAATATAAGTGATTATGAGTCCTATTACTTCGTTCTAGTTGAAATTAGCATCAAAAGGAGCAATCACATCACTATCGCGTCCAAAACGATGCGTACATGTCACACAAGTCTTGATTTATGGAGACCTTCTTATTGTTTAATTGGTTCTCTAAAATTGTAAAATAAAGAGGTGATTATGAGTCCTATGATTTCGATCTAGTATGATTAGCGTCAAAAGGAGCAATCCAATCACTAGTGCATTCAAAACGATCCGTACATCTCACACAAGTCTTCATTTAGAGAGACCTTCTTATTGTTTGATTAGTTCTCTCAAATTGTTAAAATATAGGTGATTATGAGTCCTATTATTTCATTCTAGTTGAAATTAGCATTAAAAGGAGCAATCCCATCACTATCGCGTCCAAAACGATGCGTAGATCTCACACAAGTCTTCATTTAGGGAGACCTTCATATTGTTTAATTGGTTGTTCTGAATTTACAAAGAAAGAGGTGATTAGGAGACTGTGTTACTTCGTTCTAGTTTTATTAGCATCAAAAAAGAGAAACCCATGACTATCGCATCCAAAACCATGCGTACATCTCACAGAAGTCTTCATTTAGGGAGACCTTCTTATTGTTTCATTAGTTCTCTCAAATTGTCAAAATATAAGTGATTATGAGTCCTATTACTTCGTTCTAGTTGAAATTAGCATCAAAAGGAGCAATCACATCACTATCGCGTCCAAAACGATACGTACATGTCACACAAGTCTTGATTTATGGAGACCTTCTTATTGTTTAATTGGTTCTCTAAAATTGTAAAATAAAGAGGTGATTATGAGTCCTATGATTTCGATCTAGTTTAATTAGGGTCAAAAGGAGCAATCCAATCACTAGTGCATTCAAAACGATCCGTACATCTCACACAATTCTTCATTTAGAGAGACCTTCTTATTGTTTGATTAGTTCTCTCAAATTGTTAAAATATAGGTGATTATGAGTCCTATTACTTCATTCTAGTTGAAATTAGCATCAAAAGGAGCAATCCCATCACTATCGCGTCCAAAACGATGCGTAGATCTCACACAAGTCTTCATTTAGGGAGACCTTCATATTGTTTCATAGGTTGTTTCGAATTTACAAAGAAAGAGGTGATTAAGAGATGGTGTTACTTCGTTCTAGTTTGATTAGCGTTAAAAAGGAGAAACCCATGACCTTCGTGTCCAAAACTATGCGTACATCTCACACAAGACTTTATTTACGGAGACCATCTTATTGTTTCATTAGTTCTCTCAAATTGTCAAAATATATGTGATTATGAGTCCTATTACTTAGTTCTAGTTGAAATTAGCATCAAAAGGAGCAATCACATCACTATCTCGTCCAAAACGATGCGTAGATCTCATACAAGTCTTCATTTAGGGAGACCTTCATATTGTTTCATTGGTTGTTTCGAATTTACAAAGAAAGAGATGATTAAGAGTTGTATTACTTCGTTCTAGTTTGATTAGCGTCAAAAGTAGAAACCCATGACTATCGCGTTCAGAGTCATGCGTACATCTCACACAAGCCTTCATTTAGGGAGACCTTCTTATTATTTCATTGGTTCTCTAAAATTGTCAAAGAAAGAGGTGATTAGGAGTCCTATTAATTTGTTCCAATTTGATTAGCATCAAAAGGAACTAATCAATGACTACCGCGTTAAAAACGATGTGTACATCTCACACAAGTCTTGATTTAGGGAGACCTTCTTATTGTTTCATGGGTTCTCTCAACTTGTCAAAGAAATAGATGATTATGAGTCCTATGACTTCGTTCTAGATTGATTAGCATCAAAAGAAGCAATCTTTTCCCTAGTGCATTCAAAACGATCCGTACATCTCACACAAGTCTTCATTTAGGGAGACCTTCTGATTGTTTGATTAGTTCTCTCAAATTGTCAAAATATAGGTGATTATGAGTCCTATTACTTCGTTCTAGTTGAAAATAGCATCAAAAGGAGCAATCCCATCACTATCGCGTCCAAAACGATGCGTAGATCTCACACAAGTCTTCATTTAGGGAGACCTTCATATTGTTTCATTGGTTGTTTTGAATTTACAAAGAAAGAGGTGATTAAGAGACTGTGTTACTTCGTTCTAGTTTTATTAGCGTCAAAAAAGTGAAACCCATGACTATCGCGTCCAAAACCATGCGTACATCTCACATAAGTCTTTATTTAGGGAGACCTTCTTATTGTTTCATTAGTTCTCTCAAATTGTCAAAATATAAGTGATTATGAGTCCTATTACTTCGTTCTAGTTGAAATTAGCATCAAAAGGAGCAATCACATCACTATCGCGTCCAAAACGATACGTACATGTCACACAAGTCTTGATTTATGGAGACCTTCTTATTGTTTAATTGGTTCTCTAAAATTGTAAAATAAAGAGGTGATTATGAGTCCTATGATTTCGATCTAGTTTAATTAGGGTCAAAAGGAGCAATCCAATCACTAGTGCATTCAAAACGATCCGTACATCTCACACAATTCTTCATTTAGAGAGACCTTCTTATTGTTTGATTAGTTCTCTCAAATTGTTAAAATATAGGTGATTATGAGTCCTATTACTTCATTCTAGTTGAAATTAGCATCAAAAGGAGCAATCCCATCACTATCGCGTCCAAAACGATGCGTAGATCTCACACAAGTCTTCATTTAGGGAGACCTTCATATTGTTTCATAGGTTGTTTCGAATTTACAAAGAAAGAGGTGATTAAGAGATTGTGTTACTTCGTTCTAGATTTGATTAGCATTAAAAAGGAGAAACCCATGACCTTCGTGTCCAAAACTATGCGTACATCTCACACAAGACTTTATTTACGGAGACCATCTTATTGTTTCATTAGTTCTCTCAAATTGTCAAAATATATGTGATTATGAGTCCTATTACTTAGTTATAGTTGAAATTAGCATCAAAAGGAGCAATCACATCACTATCTCGTCCAAAACGATGCGTAGATCTCATACAAGTCTTCATTTAGGGAGACCTTCATATTGTTTCATTGGTTGTTTCGAATTTACAAAGAAAGAGATGATTAAGAGTTGTATTACTTCGTTCTAGTTTGATTAGCGTCAAAAGTAGAAACCCATGACTATCGCGTTCAGAGTCATGCGTACATCTCACACAAGCCTTCATTTAGGGAGACCTTCTTATTATTTCATTGGTTCTCTAAAATTGTCAAAGAAAGAGGTGATTAGGAGTCCTATTAATTTGTTCCTATTTGATTAGCATCAAAAGGAACTAATCAATGACTACCGCGTTAAAAACGATGTGTACATCTCACACAAGTCTTGATTTAGGGAGACCTTCTTATTGTTTCATGGGTTCTCTCAACTTGTCAAAGAAATAGATGATTATGAGTCCTATGACTTCGTTCTAGATTGATTAGCATCAAAAGAAGCAATCTTTTCCCTAGTGCATTCAAAACGATCCGTACATCTCACACAAGTCTTCATTTAGGGAGACCTTCTGATTGTTTGATTAGTTCTCTCAAATTGTCAAAATATAGGTGATTATGAGTCCTATTACTTCGTTCTAGTTGAAAATAGCATCAAAAGGAGCAATCCCATCACTATCGCGTCCAAAACGATGCGTAGATCTCACACAAGTCTTCATTTAGGGAGACCTTCATATTGTTTCATTGGTTGTTTTGAATTTACAAAGAAAGAGGTGATTAAGAGACTGTGTTACTTCGTTCTAGTTTTATTAGCGTCAAAAAAGTGAAACCCATGACTATCGCGTCCAAAACCATGCGTACATCTCACATAAGTCTTTATTTAGGGAGACCTTCTTATTGTTTCATTAGTTCTCTCAAATTGTCAAAATATAAGTGATTATGAGTCCTATTACTTCGTTCTAGTTGAAATTAGCATCAAAAGGAGCAATCACATCACTATCGCGTCCAAAACGATGCGTACATGTCACACAAGTCTTGATTTATGGAGACCTTCTTATTGTTTAATTGGTTCTCTAAAATTGTAAAATAAAGAGGTGATTATGAGTCCTATGATTTCGATCTAGTTTAATTAGCGTCAAAAGGAGCAATCCAATCACTAGTGCATTCAAAACGATCCGTACATCTCACACAAGTCTTCATTTAGAGAGACCTTCTTATTGTTTGATTAGTTCTCTCAAATTGTTAAAATATAGGTGATTATGAGTCCTATTATTTCATTCTAGTTGAAATTAGCATTAAAAGGAGCAATCCCATCACTATCGCGTCCAAAACGATGCGTAAATCTCATACAAGTCTTCATTTAGGGAGACCTTCATATTATTTAATTGGTTGTTTCGAATTTACAAAGAAAGAGGTGATTAAGAGTTGTATTACTTCGTTCTAGTTTTACTAGCGTCAAAAGGAGAAACCCATGACTATCACGTCCAAAACCATGCGTACATCTCACACAAGTCTTCATTTAGGGAGACCTTCTTATTGTTTAATTGGTTCTCAAAAATTGTCAAAGAAAAAGGTGATTAGGAGTCCTATTAATTCGTTCTAACTTTATTAGCATCAAAAGGACCAAATCAATTACTATCGCGTTAAAAACGATGCGTACATGTCACACAAGTCTTGATTTATGGAGACCTTCTTGTTGTTTAATTGGTTCTCTAAAATTGTAAAATAAAGAGATGATTATGAGTCCTCTGATTTCGATCTAGTTTGATTATCATCCAAAGGAGCAATCCAATCACTAGTGCATTCAAAACGATCCGTACATCTCACACAAGTCTTCATTTAGAGAGACCTTCTTATTGTTTGATTAGTTATCTCAAATTGTTAAAATATAGGTGATTATGAGTCCTATTACTTCATTCTAGTTGAAGTTAGCATCAAAAGGAGCAATCCCATCACTATCGCGTCCAAAACGATGCGTAGATCTCACACAAGTCTTCATTTAGGGAGACCTTCATATTGTTTCAGTGGTTGTTTCGAATTTACAAAGAAAGAGGTGATTAAGAGATTTTGTTACTTCGTTCTAGTTTGATTAGAGTTAAAAAGGAGAAACCCATGACTATCGCGTCCAAAACGATGCGTAGATCTCACACAAGTCTTCATTTAGAGAGACCTTCATATTGTTTCATTGGTTGTTTAAAATTTACAAAGAAAGAGATGATTAAGAGTTGTATTACTTTGTTCTAGTTTGATTAGCGTCAAAAGTAGAAACCCATGACTATCGCGTTCAGAGTCATGCGTACATCTCACACAAGCCTTCATTTAGGGAGACCTTCTTATTATTTCATTGGTTCTCTAAAATTGTCAAAGAAAGAGGTGATTAGGAGTCCTATTAATTCGTTCTAATTTGATTAGCATCAAAAGGAACTAATCAATGACTACCGCGTTAAAAACGATGCGTACATCTCACACAAGTCTTGATTTAGGGAGACCTTCTTATTGTTTCATGGGTTCTCTCAACTTGTCAAAGAAATAGATGATTATGAGTCCTATGACTTCGTTCTAGATTGATTAGCATCAAAAGGAGCAATCCTTTCCCTAGTGCATTCAAAACGATCCGTACATCTCACACAAGTCTTCATTTAGGGAGACCTTCTGATTGTTTGATTAGTTCTCTCAAATTGTCAAAATATAGGTGATTATGAGTCCTATTACTTCATTCTAGTTAAAATTAGCATCAAAAGGAGCAATCACATCACTATCGCGTCCAAAACGATGCGTAGATCTCACACAAGTCTTCATTTAGGGAGACCTTCATATTGTTTCATTGGTTGTTTTATATTCACAAAGAAAGACGTGATTAATAGACTGTGTTACTTCGTTCTAGTTTGATTAGCGTCAAAAAAGTGAAACCCATGACTATCGCATCCAAAACCATGCGTACATCTCACACAAGTCTTTATTTAGGGAGACCTTCTTATTGTTGCATTGATTCTCTAAAATTGTCAAAATATAGGTGATTATGAGTCCTATTACTTCGTTCTAGTTGAAAATAGCATCAAAAGGAGCAATCCCATCACTATCGCGTCCAAAACGATGCGTAGATCTCACACAAGTCTTCATTTAGGGAGACCTTCATATTGTTTCATTGGTTGTTTTGAATTTACAAAGAAAGAGGTGATTAAGAGACTGTGTTACTTCGTTCTAGTTTTATTAGCATCAAAAAAGTGAAACCCATGACTATCGCGTCCAAAACCATGCGTACATCTCACATAAGTCTTTATTTAGGGAGACCTTCTTATTGTTTCATTAGTTCTCTCAAATTGTCAAAATATAAGTGATTATGAGTCCTATTACTTCGTTCTAGTTGAAATTAGCATCAAAAGGAGCAATCACATCACTATCGCGTCCAAAACGATGCGTACATGTCACACAAGTCTTGATTTATGGAGACCTTCTTATTGTTTAATTGGTTCTCTAAAATTGTAAAATAAAGAGGTGATTATGAGTCCTATGATTTCGATCTAGTTTAATTAGCGTCAAAAGGAGCAATCCAATCACTAGTGCATTCAAAACGATCCGTACATCTCACACAAGTCTTCATTTAGAGAGACCTTCTTATTGTTTGATTAGTTCTCTCAAATTGTTAAAATATAGGTGATTATGAGTCCTATTATTTCATTCTAGTTGAAATTAGCATTAAAAGGAGCAATCCCATCACTATCGCGTCCAAAACGATGCGTAAATCTCATACAAGTCTTCATTTAGGGAGACCTTCATATTATTTAATTGGTTGTTTCGAATTTACAAAGAAAGAGGTGATTAAGAGTTGTATTACTTCGTTCTAGTTTTACTAGCGTCAAAAGGAGAAACCCATGACTATCGCGTCCAAAACCATGCGTACATCTCACACAAGTCTTCATTTAGGGAGACCTTCTTATTGTTTAATTGGTTCTCAAAAATTGTCAAAGAAAAAGGTGATTAGGAGTCCTATTAATTCGTTCTAACTTTATTAGCATCAAAAGGACCAAATCAATTACTATCGCGTTAAAAACGATGCGTACATGTCACACAAGTCTTGATTTATGGAGACCTTCTTGTTGTTTAATTGGTTCTCTAAAATTGTAAAATAAAGAGATGATTATGAGTCCTCTGATTTCGATCTAGTTTGATTATCATCCAAAGGAGCAATCCAATCACTAGTGCATTCAAAACGATCCGTACATCTCACACAAGTCTTCATTTAGAGAGACCTTCTTATTGTTTGATTAGTTATCTCAAATTGTTAAAATATAGGTGATTATGAGTCCTATTACTTCATTCTAGTTGAAGTTAGCATCAAAAGGAGCAATCCCATCACTATCGCGTCCAAAACGATGCGTAGATCTCACACAAGTCTTCATTTAGGGAGACCTTCATATTGTTTCAGTGGTTGTTTCGAATTTACAAAGAAAGAGGTGATTAAGAGATTTTGTTACTTCGTTCTAGTTTGATTAGAGTTAAAAAGGAGAAACCCATGACTATCGCGTCCAAAACGATGCGTAGATCTCACACAAGTCTTTATTTAGAGAGACCTTCATATTGTTTCATTGGTTGTTTAAAATTTACAAAGAAAGAGATGATTAAGAGTTGTATTACTTTGTTCTAGTTTGATTAGCGTCAAAAGTAGAAACCCATGACTATCGCGTTCAGAGTCATGCGTACATCTCACACAAGCCTTCATTTAGGGAGACCTTCTTATTATTTCATTGGTTCTCTAAAATTGTCAAAGAAAGAGGTGATTAGGAGTCCTATTAATTCGTTCTAATTTGATTAGCATCAAAAGGAACTAATCAATGACTACCGCGTTAAAAACGATGCGTACATCTCACACAAGTCTTGATTTAGGGAGACCTTCTTATTGTTTCATGGGTTCTCTCAACTTGTCAAAGAAATAGATGATTATGAGTCCTATGACTTCGTTCTAGATTGATTAGCATCAAAAGGAGCAATCCTTTCCCTAGTGCATTCAAAACGATCCGTACATCTCACACAAGTCTTCATTTAGGGAGACCTTCTGATTGTTTGATTAGTTCTCTCAAATTGTCAAAATATAGGTGATTATGAGTCCTATTACTTCATTCTAGTTAAAATTAGCATCAAAAGGAGCAATCACATCACTATCGCGTCCAAAACGATGCGTAGATCTCACACAAGTCTTCATTTAGGGAGACCTTCATATTGTTTCATTGGTTGTTTTATATTTACAAAGAAAGACGTGATTAATAGACTGTGTTACTTCGTTCTAGTTTGATTAGCGTCAAAAAAGTGAAACCCATGACTATCGCATCCAAAACCATGCGTACATCTCACACAAGTCTTTATTTAGGGAGACCTTCATATTGTTTCATTGGTTGTTTCGAATTTACAAAGAAAGAGATGATTAAGAGTTGTATTACTTCGTTCTAGTTTGATTAGCGTCAAAAGTAGAAACCCATGAATATCGCGTTCAGAGTCATGCGCACATCTCACACAAGCCTTCATTTAGGGAGACCTTCTTATTATTTAATTGGTTCTCTAAAATTGTCAAAGAAAGAGGTGATTAGGAGTCCTATTAATTCGTTCTAATTTGATTAGCATCAAAAGGAACTAATCAATGACTACCGCGTTAAAAACGATGCGTACATCTCACACAAGTCTTCATTTAGGGATACCTTCTTATTCTGTCATTGGTTCTCTAAAATTGTCAAAGAAAGAGGTGATTAGGAGTCCTATTAATTCGTTCTAATTTGATTAGCATCAAAACGACCAAATCAATGACTATCGCGTTAAAAACGATGCGTACATCTCACACAGGTCTTGATTTAGGGAGACCTTCTTATTGTTTCATTGGTTCTCTCAAATTGTCAAAGAAAGAGGTGGTTATGAGTCCTATGACTTCGTTCTAGATTGATTAGCATCAAAAGGAGCAATCCTTTCACTAGTGCATTTAAAACGATCCGTACATCTCACACAAGTCTTCATTTAGGGAGACCTTCTGATTGTTTGATTAGTTCTCTCAAATTGTCAAAATATAGGTGATTATGAGTCCTATTACTTCATTCTAGTTAAAATTAGCATCAAAAGGAGCAATCACATCACTATCGCGTCCAAAACGATGCGTTGATCTCACACAAGTCTTCATTTAGGGAGACCTTCATATTGTTTCATTGGTTGTTTTATATTTACAAAGAAAGACGTGATTAATAGACTGTGTTACTTCGTTCTAGTTTGATTAGCGGCAAAAAAGTGAAACCCATGACTATCGCATCCAAAACCATGCGTACATCTCACACAAGTCTTTATTTAGGGAGACCTTCTTATTGTTGCATTGATTCTCTAAAATTGTCAAAATCTAGGTGATTATGAGTCCTATTACTTCGTTCTAGTTGAAAATAGCATCAAAAGGAGCAATCCCATCACTATCGCGTCCAAAACGATGCGTAGATCTCACACAAGTCTTCAATTAGGGAGACCTTCATATTGTTTCATTTGTTGTTTTGAATTTACAAAGAAAGAGGTGATTAAGAGACTGTGTTACTTCGTTCTAGTTTATCAGCGTCAAAAAAGTGAAACCCATGACTATCGCGTCCAAAACCATGCGTACATCTCACATAAGTCTTTATTTAGGGAGACCTTCTTATTGTTTCATTAGTTCTCTCAAATTGTCAAAATATAAGTGATTATGAGTCCTATTACTTCGTTCTAGTTGAAATTAGCATCAAAAGGTGCAATCACATCACTATCGCGTCCAAAACGATGCGTACATGTCACACAAGTCTTGATTTATGGAGACCTTCTTATTGTTTAATTGGTTCTCTAAAATTGTAAAATAAAGAGGTGATTATGAGTCCTATGATTTCGATCTAGTTTAATTAGCGTCAAAAGGAGCAATCCAATCACTAGTGCATTCAAAACGATCCGTACATCTCACACAAATCTTCATTTAGAGAGACCTTCTTATTGTTTGATTAGTTCTCTCAAATTGTTAAAATATAGGTGATTATGAGTCCTATTACTTCATTCTAGTTGAAATTAGCATCAAAAGGAGCAATCCCATCACTATCGCGTCCAAAACGATGCGTAAATCTCATACAAGCCTTCATTTAGGGAGACCTTCATATTATTTCATTGGTTGTTTCGAATTTACAAAGAAAGAGGTGATTAAGAGTTGTATTACTTCGTTCTAGTTTGACTAGCGTCAAAAGGAGAAACCCATGACTATCACGTCCAAAACCATGCGTACATCTCACACAAGTCTTCATTTAGGGAGACCTTCATATTGTTTCAGTGGTTGTTTCGAATTTACAAAGAAAGAGGTGATTAAGAGATTTTGTTACTTCGTTCTAGTTTGATTAGAGTTAAAAAGGAGAAACCCATGACTATCGCGTCCAAAACGATGCGTAGAACTCACACAAGTCTTCATTTAGAGAGACCTTCATATTGTTTCATTGGTTGTTTCGAATTTACAAAGAAAGAGATGATTAAGAGTTGTATTACTTCGTTCTAGTTTGATTAGCGTCAAAAGTAGAAACCCATGACTATCGCGTTCAGAGTCATGCGTACATCTCACACAAGCCTTCATTTAGGGAGACCTTCTTATTATTTCATTGGTTCTCTAAAATTGTCAAAGATAGAGGTGATTAGGAGTCCTATTAATTCGTTCTAATTTGATTAGCATCAAAAGGAACTAATCAATGACTACCGCGTTAAAAACGATGCGTACATCTCACACAAGTCTTCATTTAGGGATACCTTCTTATTGTGTCATTGGTTCTCTAAAATTGACAAAGAAAGAGGTGATTAGGAGTCCTATTAATTCGTTCTAATTTGATTAGCATCAAAACGACCAAATCAATGACTATCGCGTTAAAAACGATGCGTACATCTCACATAGGTCTTGATTAAGGGAGACCTTCTTATTGTTTCATTGGTTCTCTCAAATTGTCAAAGAAAGAGGTGATTATGAGTCCTATGACTTCGTTCTAGATTGATTAGCATCAAAAGGAGCAATCCTTTCACTAGTGCATTCAAAACGATCCGTACATCTCACACAAGTCTTCATTTAGGGAGACCTTCTGATTGTTTGATTAGTTCTCTCAAATTGTCAAAATATAGGTGATTATGAGTCCTATTACTTCATTTTAGTTAAAATTAGCATCAAAAGGAGCAATCACATCACTATCGCGTCCAAAACGATGCGTAGATCTCACACAAGTCTTCATTTAGGGAGACCTTCATATTGTTTCATTGGTTGTTTTATATTTACAAAGAAAGAGGTGATTAATAGACTGTGTTACTTTGTTCTAGTTTGATTAGCGTCAAAAAAGTGAAATCCATGACTATCGCATCCAAAACCATGCGTACATCTCACACAAGTCTTTATTTAGGGAGACCTTCTTATTGTTGCATTGATTCTCTAAAATTGTCAAAATCTAGGTGATTATGAGTCCTATTAATTTATTCTAGTTGAAAATAGCATCAAAAGGAGCAATCCCATCACTATCGCGTCCAAAACGATGCGTAGATCTCACACAAGTCTTCATTTAGGGAGACCTTCATATTGTTTCATTGGTTGTTTTGAATTTACAAAGAAAGAGGTGATTAAGAGACTGTGTTACTTCGTTCTAGTTTATCAGCGTCAAAAAAGTGAAACCCATGACTATCGCGTTCAAAACCATGCGTACATCTCACATAAGTCTTTATTTAGGGAGACCTTCTTATTGTTTCATTAGTTCTCTCAAATTGTCAAAATATAAGTGATTATGAGTTCTATTACTTCGTTCTAGTTGAAATTAGCATCAAAAGGAGCAATCACATCACTATCGCGTCCAAAACGATGCGTACATGTCACACAAGTCTTGATTTATGGAGACCTTCTTATTGTTTAATTGGTTCTCTAAAATTGTAAAATAAAGAGGTGATTATGAGTCCTATGATTTCGATCTAGTTTAATTAGCGTCAAAAGGAGCAATCCAATCACTAGTGCATTCAAAACGATCCGTACATCTCACACAAATCTTCATTTAGAGAGACCTTCTTATTGTTTGATTAGTTCTCTCAAATTGTTAAAATATAGGTGATTATGAGTCCTATTACTTCATTCTAGTTGAAATTAGCATCAAAAGGAGCAATCCCATCACTATCGCGTCCAAAACGATGCATAAATCTCATACAAGTCTTCATTTAGGGAGACCTTCATATTATTTCATTGGTTGTTTCGAATTTACAAAGAAAGAGGTGATTAAGAGTTGTATTACTTCGTTCTAGTTTGACTAGCGTTAAAAGGAGAAACCCATGACTATCGCGTCCAAAACCATGCGTACATCTCACACAAGTCTTCATTTAGGGAGACCTTCATATTGTTTCAGTGGTTGTTTCGAATTTACAAAGAAAGAGGTGATTAAGAGATTTTGTTACTTCGTTCTAGTTTGATTTGAGTTAAAAAGGAGAAACCCATGACTATCGCGTCCAAAACCATGCGTAGATCTCACACAAGTCTTCATTTAGGGAGACCTTCATATTGTTTCATTGGTTGTTTCGAATTTACAAAGAAAGAGATGATTAAGAGTTGTATTACTTCGTTCTAGTTTGATTAGCGTCAACAGTAGAAACCCATGACTATCGCGTTCAGAGTCATGCGCACATCTCACACAAGCCTTCATTTAGGGAGACCTTCTTATTATTTCATTGGTTCTCTAAAATTGTCAAAGAAAGAGGAGATTAGGAGTCCTATTAATTCGTTCTAATTTGATTAGCATCAAAAGGAACTAATCAATGACTACCGCGTTAAAAACGATGCGTACATCTCACACAAGTCTTGATTAAGGGAGACCTTCTTATTGTTTCATGGGTTCTCTCAACTTGTCAAAGAAATAGATGATTATGAGTCCTATGACTTCGTTCTAGATTGATTAGCATCAAAAGGAGCAATCCTTTCAATAGTGCATTCAAAACGATCCGTACATCTCACACAAGTCTTCATTTAGGGAGACCTTCTGGTTGTTTGATTAGTTCTCTCAAATTGTCAAAATATAGGTGATTATGAGTCCTATTACTTCATTCTAGTTAAAATTAGCATCAAAAGGAGCAATCACATCACTATCGCGTCCAAAACGATGCGTAGATCTCACACAAATCTTCATTTAGGGAGACCTTCATATTGTTTCATTGGTTGTTTTATATTTACAAAGAAAGAGGTGATTAATAGACTGTGTTACTTCGTTCTAGTTTGATTAGCGTCAAAAAAGTGAAACCCATGACTATCGCATCCAAAACCATGCGTACATCTCACACAAGTCTTTATTTAGGGAGACCTTCTTATTGTTGCATTGATTCTCTAAAATTGTCAAAATCTAGGTGATTATGAGTCCTATTACTTCGTTCTAGTTGAAAATAGCATCAAAAGGAGCAATCCCATCACTATCGCGTCCAAAACGATGCGTAGATCTCACACAAGACTTCATTTAGGGAGACTTTCATATTCTTTCATTTGTTGTTTTGAATTTACAAAGAAAGAGGTGATTAAGAGACTGTGTTACTTCGTTCTAGTTTTATCAGCGTCAAAAAAGTGAAACCCATGACTATCGCGTTCAAAACCATGCGTACATCTCACATAAGTCTTTATTTAGGGAGACCTTCTTATTGTTTCATTAGTTGTCTCAAATTGTCAAAATATAAGTGATTATGAGTCCTATTACTTCGTTCTAGTTGAAATTAGCATCAAAAGGAGCAATCACATCACTATCGCGTCCAAAACGATGCGAACATGTCACACAAGTCTTGATTTATGGAGACCTTCTTATTGTTTAATTGGTTCTCTAAAATTGTAAAATAAAGAGGTGATTATGAGTCCTATGATTTCGATCTAGTTTAATTAGCGTCAAAAGGAGTAATCCAATCACTAGTGCATTCAAAACGATCCGTACATCTCACACAAGTCTTTATTTAGGGAGACCTTCTTATTGTTGCATTGATTCTCTAAAATTGTCAAAATCTAGGTGATTATGAGTCCTATTACTTCGTTCTAGTTGAAAATAGCATCAAAAGGAGCAATCCCATCACTATCGCGTCCAAAACGATGCGTAGATCTCACACAAGTCTTCAATTAGGGAGACCTTCATATTGTTTCATTGGTTGTTTTGAATTTACAAAGAAAGAGGTGATTAAGAGACTGTGTTACTTCGTTCTAGTTTTATTAGCGTCAAAAAAGTGAAACCCATGACTATCGCGTCCAAAACCATGCGTACATCTCACACGAGTCTTCATTTAGGGAGACCTTCATATTGTTTCAGTGGTTGTTTCGAATTTACAAAGAAAGAGGTGATTAAGAGATTTTGTTACTTCGTTCTAGTTTGATTAGAGTTAAAAAGGAGAAACCCATGACTATCGCGTCCAAAACGATGCGTAGATCTCACACAAGTCTTCATTTAGGGAGACCTTCATATTGTTTCATTGGTTGTTTCGAATTTACAAAGAAAGAGATGATTAAGAGTTGTATTACTTCGTTCTAGTTTGATTAGCGTCAAAAGTAGAAACCCATGACTATCGCGTTCAGAGTCATGCGTACATCTCACACAAGCCTTCATTTAGGGAGACCTTCTTATTATTTCATTGGTTCTCTAAAATTGTCAAAGAAAGAGGTGATTAGGAGTCCTATTAATTCGTTCTAATTTGATTAGCATCAAAAGGAACTAATCAATGACTACCGCGTTAAAAACGATGCGTACATCTCACACAAGTCTTGATTTAGGGAGACCTTCTTATTGTTTCATGGGTTCTCTCAACTTGTCAAAGAAATAGATGATTATGAGTCCTATGACTTCGTTCTAGATTGATTAGCATCAAAAGGAGCAATCCTTTCACTAGTGCATTCAAAACGATCCGTACATCTCACACAAGTCTTCATTTAGGGAGACCTTCTGATTGTTTGATTAGTTCTCTCAAATTGTCAAAATATAGGTGATTATGAGTCCTATTACTTCATTCTAGTTAAAATTAGCATCAAAAGGAGCAATCACATCACTATCGCGTCCAAAACTATACGTAGATCTCACACAAGTCTTCATTTAGGGAGACCTTCATATTGTTTCATTGGTTGTTTTTAATTTACAAAGAAAGAGGTGATTAATAGACTGTGTTACTTCGTTCTAGTTTGATTAGCGTCAAAAAAGTGAAACCCATGACTATCGCATCCAAAACCATGCGTACATCTCACACAAGTCTTTATTTAGGGAGACCTTCTTATTGTTGCATTGATTCTCTAAAATTGTCAAAATCTAGGTGATTATGAGTCCTATTACTTCGTTCTAGTTGAAAATAGCATCAAAAGGAGCAATCCCATCACTATCGCGTCCAAAACGATGCGTAGATCTCACACAAGTCTTCATTTAGGGAGACCTTCATATTGTTTCATTGGTTGTTTTGAATTTACAAGGAAAGAGGTGATTAAGAGACTGTGTTACTTCGTTCTAGTTTTATTAGCGTCAAAAAAGTGAAACCCATGACTATCGCGTCCAAAACCATTCGTACATCTCACACAAGTCTTCATTTAGGGAGACCTTCATATTGTTTCAGTGGTTGTTTCGAATTTACAAAGAAAGAGGTGATTAAGAGATTTTGTTACTTCGTTCTAGTTTGATTAGAGTTAAAAAGGAGAAACCCATGACTATCGCGTCCAAAACGATGCGTAGATCTCACACAAGTCTTCATTTAGGGAGACCTTCATATTGTTTCATTGGTTGTTTCGAATTTACAAAGAAAGAGATGATTAAGAGTTGTATTACTTCGTTCTAGTTTGATTAGCGTCAAAAGTAGAAACCCATGACTATCGCGTTCAGAGTCATGCGTACATCTCACACAAGCCTTCATTTAGGGAGACCTTCTTATTATTTCATTGGTTCTCTAAAATTGTCAAAGAAAGAGGTGATTAGGAGTCCTATTAATTCGTTCTAATTTGATTAGCATCAAAAGGAACTAATCAATGACTACCGCGTTAAAAACGATCCGTACATCTCACACAAGTCTTCATTTAGGGAGACCTTCTGATTGTTTGATTAGTTCTCTCAAATTGTCAAAATATAGGTGATTATGAGTCCTATTACTTCATTCTAGTTAAAATTAGCATCAAAAGGAGCAATCACATCACTATCGCGTCCAAAACGATGCGTAGATCTCACACAAGTCTTCATTTAGGGAGACCTTCATATTGTTTCATTGGTTGTTTTATATTTACAAAGAAAGAGGTGATTAATAGACTGTGTTACTTCGTTCCAGTTTGATTAGCGTCAAAAAAGTGAAACCCATGACTATCGCATCCAAAACCATGCGTACATCTCACACAAGTCTTCATTTAGGGAGACCTTCATATTGTTTCATTGGTTGTTTCGAATTTACAAAGAAAGAGATGATTAAGAGTTGTATTACTTCGTTCTAGTTTGATTAGCGTCAAAAGTAGAAACCCATGAATATCGCGTTCAGAGTCATGCGCACATCTCACACAAGCCTTCATTTAGGGAGACCTTCTTATTATTTAATTGGTTCTCTAAAATTGTCAAAGAAAGAGGTGATTAGGAGTCCTATTAATTCGTTCTAATTTGATTAGCATCAAAAGGAACTAATCAATGACTACCGCGTTAAAAACGATGCGTACATCTCACACAAGTCTTCATTTAGGGATACCTTCTTATTCTGTCATTGGTTCTCTAAAATTGTCAAAGAAAGAGGTGATTAGGAGTCCTATTAATTCGTTCTAATTTGATTAGCATCAAAACGACCAAATCAATGACTATCGCGTTAAAAACGATGCGTACATCTCACACAGGTCTTGATTTAGGGATACCTTCTTATTGTTTCATTGGTTCTCTCAAATTGTCAAAGAAAGAGGTGGTTATGAGTCCTATGACTTCGTTCTAGATTGATTAGCATCAAAAGGAGCAATCCTTTCACTAGTGCATTTAAAACGATCCGTACATCTCACACAAGTCTTCATTTAGGGAGACCTTCTGATTGTTTGATTAGTTCTCTCAAATTGTCAAAATATAGGCGATTATGAGTCCTATTACTTCATTCTAGTTAAAATTAGCATCAAAAGGAGCAATCACATCACTATCGCGTCCAAAACGATGCGTTGATCTCACACAAGTCTTCATTTAGGGAGACCTTCATATTGTTTCATTGGTTGTTTTATATTTACAAAGAAAGACGTGATTAATAGACTGTGTTACTTCGTTCTAGTTTGATTAGCGGCAAAAAAGTGAAACCCATGACTATCGCATCCAAAACCATGCGTACATCTCACACAAGTCTTTATTTAGGGAGACCTTCTTATTGTTGCATTGATTCTCTAAAATTGTCAAAATCTAGGTGATTATGAGTCCTATTACTTCGTTCTAGTTGAAAATAGCATCAAAAGGAGCAATCCCATCACTATCGCGTCCAAAACGATGCGTAGATCTCACACAAGTCTTCAATTAGGGAGACCTTCATATTGTTTCATTGGTTGTTTTGAATTTACAAAGAAAGAGGTGATTAAGAGACTGTGTTACTTCGTTCTAGTTTATCAGCGTCAAAAAAGTGAAACCCATGACTATCGCGTCCAAAACCATGCGTACATCTCACATAAGTCTTTATTTAGGGAGACCTTCTTATTGTTTCATTAGTTCTCTCAAATTGTCAAAATATAAGTGATTATGAGTCCTATTACTTCGTTCTAGTTGAAATTAGCATCAAAAGGTGCAATCACATCACTATCGCGTCCAAAACGATGCGTACATGTCACACAAGTCTTGATTTATGGAGACCTTCTTATTGTTTAATTGGTTCTCTAAAATTGTAAAATAAAGAGGTGATTATGAGTCCTATGATTTCGATCTAGTTTAATTAGCGTCAAAAGGAGCAATCCAATCACTAGTGCATTCAAAACGATCCGTACATCTCACACAAATCTTCATTTAGAGAGACCTTCTTATTGTTTGATTAGTTCTCTCAAATTGTTAAAATATAGGTGATTATGAGTCCTATTACTTCATTCTAGTTGAAATTAGCATCAAAAGGAGCAATCCCATCACTATCGCGTCCAAAACGATGCGTAAATCTCATACAAGTCTTCATTTAGGGAGACCTTCATATTATTTCATTGGTTGTTTCGAATTTACAAAGAAAGAGGTGATTAAGAGTTGTATTACTTCGTTCTAGTTTGACTAGCGTCAAAAGGAGAAACCCATGACTATCACGTCCAAAACCATGCGTACATCTCACACAAGTCTTCATTTAGGGAGACCTTCATATTGTTTCAGTGGTTGTTTCAAATTTACAAAGAAAGAGGTGATTAAGAGATTTTGTTACTTCGTTCTAGTTTGATTAGAGTTAAAAAGGAGAAACCCATGACTATCGCGTCCAAAACGATGCGTAGATCTCACACAAGTCTTCATTTAGAGAGACCTTCATATTGTTTCATTGGTTGTTTCGAATTTACAAAGAAAGAGATGATTAAGAGTTGTATTACTTCGTTCTAGTTTGATTAGCGTCAAAAGTAGAAACCCATGACTATCGCGTTCAGAGTCATGCGTACATCTCACACAAGCCTTCATTTAGGGAGACCTTCTTATTATTTCATTGGTTCTCTAAAATTGTCAAAGAAAGAGGTGATTAGGAGTCCTATTAATTCGTTCTAATTTGATTAGCATCAAAAGGAACTAATCAATGACTACCGCGTTAAAAACGATGCGTACATCTCACACAAGTCTTCATTTAGGGATACCTTCTTATTGTGTCATTGGTTCTCTAAAATTGACAAAGAAAGAGGTGATTAGGAGTCCTATTAATTCGTTCTAATTTGATTAGCATCAAAACGACCAAATCAATGACTATCGCGTTAAAAACGATGCGTACATCTCACATAGGTCTTGATTAAGGGAGACCTTCTTATTGTTTCATTGGTTCTCTCAAATTGTCAAAGAAAGAGGTGATTATGAGTCCTATGACTTCGTTCTAGATTGATTAGCATCAAAAGGAGCAATCCTTTCACTAGTGCATTCAAAACGATCCGTACATCTCACACAAGTCTTCATTTAGGGAGACCTTCTGATTGTTTGATTAGTTCTTTCAAATTGTCAAAATATAGGTGATTATGAGTCCTATTACTTCATTGTAGTTAAAATTAGCATCAAAAGGAGCAATCACATCACTATCGCGTCCAAAACGATGCGTAGATCTCACACAAGTCTTCATTTAGGGAGACCTTCATATTGTTTCATTGGTTGTTATATATTTACAAAGAAAGAGGTGATTAATAGACTGTGTTACTTTGTTCTAGTTTGATTAGCGTCAAAAAAGTGAAACCCATGACTATCGCATCCAAAACCATGCGTACATCTCACACAAGTCTTTATTTAGGGAGACCTTCTTATTGTTGCATTGATTCTCTAAAATTTTCAAAATCTAGGTGATTATGAGTCCTATTAATTCGTTCTAGTTGAAAATAGCATCAAAAGGAGCAATCCCATCACTATCGCGTCCAAAACGATGCGTAGATCTCACACAAGTCTTCATTTAGGGAGACCTTCATATTGTTTCATTGGTTGTTTTGAATTTACAAAGAAAGAGGTGATTAAGAGACTGTGTTACTTCGTTCTAGTTTATCAGCGTCAAAAAAGTGAAACCCATGACTATCGCGTTCAAAACTATGCGTACATCTCACATAAGTCTTTATTTAGGGAGACCTTCTTATTGTTTCATTAGTTCTCTCAAATTGTCAAAATATAAGTGATTATGAGTTCTATTACTTCGTTCTAGTTGAAATTAGCATCAAAAGGAGCAATCACATCACTATCGCGTCCAAAACGATGCGTACATGTCACACAAGTCTTGATTTATGGAGACCTTCTTATTGTTTAATTGGTTCTCTAAAATTGTAAAATAAAGAGGTGATTATGAGTCCTATGATTTCGATCTAGTTTAATTAGCGTCAAAAGGAGCAATCCAATCACTAGTGCATTCAAAACGATCCGTACATCTCACACAAATCTTCATTTAGAGAGACCTTCTTATTGTTTGATTAGTTCTCTCAAATTGTTAAAATATAGGTGATTATGAGTCCTATTACTTCATTCTAGTTGAAATTAGCATCAAAAGGAGCAATCCCATCACTATCGCGTCCAAAACGATGCGTAAATCTCATACAAGTCTTCATTTAGGGAGACCTTCATATTATTTCATTGGTTGTTTCGAATTTACAAAGAAAGAGGTGATTAAGAGTTGTATTACTTCGTTCTAGTTTGACTAGCGTTAAAAGCAGAAACCCATGACTATCGCGTCCAAAACCATGCGTACATCTCACACAAGTCTTCATTTAGGGAGACCTTCATATTGTTTCAGTGGTTGTTTCGAATTTACAAAGAAAGAGGTGATTAAGAGATTTTGTTACTTCGTTCTAGCTTGATTTGAGTTAAAAAGGAGAAACCCATGACTATCGCGTCCAAAACCATGCGTAGATCTCACACAAGTCTTCATTTAGGGAGACCTTCATATTGTTTCATTGGTTGTTTCGAATTTACAAAGAAAGAGATGATTAAGAGTTGTATTACTTCGTTCTAGTTTGATTAGCGTCAACAGTAGAAACCCATGACTATCGCGTTCAGAGTCATGCGCACATCTCACACAAGCCTTCATTTAGGGAGACCTTCTTATTATTTCATTGGTTCTCTAAAATTGTCAAAGAAAGAGGAGATTAGGAGTCCTATTAATTCGTTCTAATTTGATTAGCATCAAAAGGAACTAATCAATGACTACCGCGTTAAAAACGATGCGTACATCTCACACAAGTCTTGATTTAGGGAGACCTTCTTATTGTTTCATGGGTTCTCTCAACTTGTCAAAGAAATAGATGATTATGAGTCCTATGACTTCGTTCTAGATTGATTAGCATCAAAAGGAGCAATCCTTTCAATAGTGCATTCAAAACGATCCGTACATCTCACACAAGTCTTCATTTAGGGAGACCTTCTGGTTGTTTGATTAGTTCTCTCAAATTGTCAAAATATAGGTGATTATGAGTCCTATTACTTCATTCTAGTTAAAATTAGCATCAAAAGGAGCAATCACATCACTATCGTGTCCAAAACGATGCGTAGATCTCACACAAATCTTCATTTAGGGAGACCTTCATATTGTTTCATTGGTTGTTTCATATTTACAAAGAAAGAGGTAATTAATAGACTTTGTTACTTCGTTCTAGTTTGATTAGCGTCAAAAAAGTGAAACCCATGACTATCGCATCCAAAACCATGCGTACATCTCACACAAGTCTTTATTTAGGGAGACCTTCTTATTGTTGCATTGATTCTCTAAAATTGTCAAAATCTAGGTGATTATGAGTCCTATTACTTCGTTCTAGTTGAAAATAGCATCAAAAGGAGCAATCCCATCACTATCGCGTCCAAAACGATGCGTAGATCTCACACAAGTCTTCATTTAGGGAGACCTTCATATTGTTTCATTTGTTGTTTTGAATTTACAAAGAAAGAGGTGATTAAGAGACTGTGTTACTTCGTTCTAGTTTTATCAGCGTCAAAAAAGTGAAACCCATGACTATCGCGTCCAAAACCATGCGTACATCTCACATAAGTCTTTATTTAGGGAGACCTTCTTATTATTTCATTAGTTCTCTCAAATTGTCAAAATATAAGTGATTATGAGTCCTATTACTTCGTTCTAGTTGAAATTAGCATCAAAAGGAGCAATCACATCACTATCGCGTCCAAAACGATGCGTACATGTCACACAAGTCTTGATTTATGGAGACCTTCTTATTGTTTAATTGGTTCTCTAAAATTGTAAAATAAAGAGGTGATTATAAGTCCTATGATTTCGATCTAGTTTAATTAGCGTCAAAAGGAGCAATCCAATCACTAGTGCATTCAAAACGATCCGTACATCTCACACAAGTCTTTATTTAGGGAGACCTTCTTATTGTTGCATTGATTCTATAAAATTGTCAAAATCTAGGTGATTATGAGTCCTATTACTTCGTTCTAGTTGAAAATAGCATCAAAAGGAGCAATCCCATCACTATCGCGTCCAAAACGATGCGTAGATCTCACACAAGTCTTCAATTAGGGAGACCTTCATATTGTTTCATTGGTTGTTTTGAATTTACAAAGAAAGAGGTGATTAAGAGACTGTGTTACTTCGTTCTAGTTTTATTAGCGTCAAAAAAGTGAAACCCATGACTATCGCGTCCAAAACCATGCGTACATCTCACACGAGTCTTCATTTAGGGAGACCTTCATATTGTTTCAGTGGTTGTTTCGAATTTACAAAGAAAGAGGTGATTAAGAGATTTTGTTACTTCGTTCTAGTTTGATTAGAGTTAAAAAGGAGAAACCCATGACTATCGCGTCCAAAACGATGCGTAGATCTCACACAAGTCTTCATTTAGGGAGACCTTCATATTGTTTCATTGGTTGTTTCGAATTTACAAAGAAAGAGATGATTAAGAGTTGTATTACTTCGTTCTAGTTTGATTAGCGTCAAAAGTAGAAACCCATGACTATCGCGTTCAGAGTCATGCGTACATCTCACACAAGCCTTCATTTAGGGAGACCTTATTATTTCATTGGTTCTCTAAAATTGTCAAAGAAAGAGGTGATTAGGAGTCCTATTAATTCGTTCTAATTTGATTAGCATCAAAAGGAACTAATCAATGACTACCGCGTTAAAACCGATGCGTACATCTCACACAAGTCTTGATTTAGGGAGACCTTCTTATTGTTTCATGGGTTCTCTCAACTTGTCAAAGAAATAGATGATTATGAGTCCTATGACTTCGTTCTAGATTGATTAGCATCAAAAGGAGCAATCCTTTCCCTAGTGCATTCAAAACGATCCGTACATCTCACACAAGTCTTCATTTAGGGAGACCTTCTGATTGTTTGATTAGTTCTCTCAAATTGTCAAAATATAGGTGATTATGAGTCCTATTACTTCATTCTAGTTAAAATTAGCATCAAAAGGAGCAATCACATCACTATCGCGTCCAAAACGATACGTAGATCTCACACAAGTCTTCATTTAGGGAGACCTTCATATTGTTTCATTGGTTGTTTTTAATTTACAAAGAAAGAGGTGATTAATAGACTGTGTTACTTCGTTCTAGTTTGATTAGCGTCAAAAAAGTGAAACGCAAGACTATCGCATCCAAAACCATGCGTACATCTCACACAAGTCTTTATTTAGGGAGACCTTCTTATTGTTGCATTGATTCTCTAAAATTGTCAAAATCTAGGTGATTATGAGTCCTATTACTTCGTTCTAGTTGAAAATAGCATCAAAAGGAGCAATCCCATCACTATCGCGTCCAAAACGATGCGTAGATCTCACACAAGTCTTCATTTAGGGAGACCTTCATATTGTTTCATTGGTTGTTTTGAATTTACAAATAAAGAGGTGATTAAGAGACTGTGTTACTTCGTTCTAGTTTTATTAGCGTCAAAAAAGTGAAACCCATGACTATCGCGTCCAAAACCATGCGTACATCTCACACAAGTCTTCATTTAGGGAGACCTTCATATTGTTTCAGTGGTTGTTTCGAATTTACAAAGAAAGAGGTGATTAAGAGATTTTGTTACTTCGTTCTAGTTTGATTAGAGTTAAAAAGGAGAAACCCATGACTATCGCGTCCAAAACGATGCGTAGATCTCACACAAGTCTTCATTTAGGGAGACCTTCATATTGTTTCATTTGTTGTTTCGAATTTACAAAGAAAGAGATGATTAAGAGTTGTATTACTTCGTTCTAGTTTGATTAGCGTCAAAAGTAGAAACCCATGACTATCGCGTTCAGAGTCATGCGTACATCTCACACAAGCCTTCATTTAGGGAGACCTTCTTATTATTTCATTGGTTCTCTAAAATTGTCAAAGAAAGAGGTGATTAGGAGTCCCATTAATTCGTTCTAATTTGATTAGCATGAAAAGGGCCAAATCAATGACTACCGCGTTAAAAACGATGCGTACATCTCACACAAGTCTTGATTTAGGGAGACCTTCATATTATTTCATTGGTTGTTTCGAATTTACAAAGAAAGAGGTGATTAAGAGATTGCGTTACTTCGTTCTAGTTTGATTAGCGTTAAAAAGGAGAAACCCATGACTATCGTGTCCAAAACTATGCGTACATCTCACACAAGACTTTATTTACGGAGACCATCTTATTGTTTCATTACTTCTCTCAAATTGTCAAAATATAGGTGATTATGAGTCCTATTACTTAGTTCTAGTTGAAATTAGCATCAAAAGGAGCAATCACATCACTATCGCGTCCAAAACGATGCGTAGATCTCACACAAGTCTTCATTTAGGGAGACCTTCATATTGTTTCATTGGTTGTTTCGAATTTACAAAGAAAGAGATGATTAAGAGTTGTATTACTTCGTTCTAGTTTGATTAGCGTCAAAAGTAGAAATCCATGACTATCGCGTTCAGAGTCATGCGTACATCTCACACAAGCCTTCATTTAGGGAGACCTTCTTATTATTTCATTGGTTCTCTAAAATTGTCAAAGAAAGAGGTGATTAGGAGTCCCATTAATTCGTTCTAATTTGATTAGCATGAAAAGGGCCAAATCAATGACTACCGCGTTAAAAACGATGCGTACATCTCACACAAGTCTTGATTTAGGGAGACCTTCTTATTGTTTCATGGGTTCTCTCAACTTGTCAAAGAAATAGATGATTATGAGTCCTATGACTTCGTTCTAGATTGATTAGCATCAAAAGGAGCAATCCTTTCACTAGTGCATTCAAAACGATCCGTACATCTCACACAAGTCTTCATTTAGGGAGACCTTCTGATTGTTTGATTAGTTCTCTCAAATTGTCAAAATATAGGTGATTATGAGTCCTATTACTTCATTCTAGTTAAAATTAGCATCAAAAGGAACAATCACATCACTATCGCGTCCAAAACGATGCGTAGATCTCACACAAGTCTTCATTTAGGGAGACCTTCATGTTGTTTCATTGGTTGTTTTTAATTTACAAAGAAAGAGGTGATTAATAGACTGTGTTACTTCGTTCTAGTTTGATTAGCGCCAAAAAAGTGAAACCCATGACCATCGCATCCAAAACCATGCGTACATCTCACACAAGTCTTTATTTAGGGAGACCTTCTTATTGTTGCAGTGATTCTCTAAAATTGTCAAAATCTAGGTGATTATGAGTCCTATTACTTCGTTCTAGTTGAAAATAGCATCAAAAGGAGCAATCCCATCACTATCGCGTCCAAAACGATGCGTAGATCTCACACAAGTCTTCATTTAGGGAGACCTTCATATTGTTTCATTGGTTGTTTTGAATTTACAAAGAAAGAGGTGATTAAGAGACTGTGTTACTTCGTTCTAGTTTTATTAGCGTCAAAAAAGTGAAACCCATGACTATCGCGTCCAAAACCATGCGTACATCTCACATAAGTCTTTATTTAGGGAGACCTTCTTATTGTTTCATTAGTTCTCTCAAATTGTCAAAATATAAGTGATTATGAGTCCTATTACTTCGTTCTAGTTGAAATTAGCATCAAAAGGAGCAATCACATCACTATCGCGTCCAAAACGATGCGTACATGTCACACAAGTCTTAAGTTATGGAGACCTTCTTATTGTTTAATTGGTTCTCTAAAATTATAAAATAAAGAGGTTATTATGAGTCCTATGATTTCGATCTAGTTTAATTAGGGTCAAAAGGAGCAATCCAATCACTAGTGCATTCAAAACGATCCGTACATCTCACACAAGTCTTCATTTAGAGAGACCTTCTTATTGTTTGATTAGTTCTCTCAAATTGTTAAAATATAGGTGATTATGAGTCCTATTACTTCATTCTAGTTGAAATTAGCATCAAAAGGAGCAATCCCATCACTATCGCGTCCAAAACGATGCGTAAATCTCATACAAGTCTTCATTTAGGGAGACCTTCATATTATTTCATTGGTTGTTTCGAATTTACAAAGAAAGAGGTGATTAAGAGATTGCGTTACTTCGTTCTAGTTTGATTAGCGTTAAAAAGGAGAAACCCATGACTATCGTGTCCAAAACTATGCGTACATCTCACACAAGACTTTATTTACGGAGACCATCTTATTGTTTCATTACTTCTCTCAAATTGTCAAAATATAGGTGATTATGAGTCCTATTACTTAGTTCTAGTTGAAATTAGCATCAAAAGGAGCAATCACATCACTATCGCGTCCAAAACGATGCGTAGATCTCACACAAGTCTTCATTTAGGGAGACCTTCATATTGTTTCATTGGTTGTTTCGAATTTACAAAGAAAGAGATGATTAAGAGTTGTATTACTTCGTTCTAGTTTGATTAGCGTCAAAAGTAGAAACCCATGACTATCGCGTTCAGAGTCATGCGTACATCTCACACAAGCCTTCATTTAGGGAGACCTTCTTATTATTTCATTGGTTCTCTAAAATTGTCAAAGAAAGAGGTGATTAGGAGTCCTATTAATTCGTTCTAATTTGATTAGCATCAAAAGGAACTAATCAATGACTACCGCGTTAAAAACGATGCGTACATCTCACACAAGTCTTGATTTAGGGAGACCTTCTTATTGTTTCATGGGTTCTCTCAACTTGTCAAAGAAATAGATGATTATGAGTCCTATGACTTCGTTCTAGATTGATTAGCATCAAAAGGAGCAATCATTTCCCTAGTGCATTCAAAACGATCCGTACATCTCACACAAGTCTTCATTTAGGGAGACCTTCTGATTGTTTGATTAGTTCTCTCAAATTGTCAAAATATAGGTGATTATGAGTCCTATTACTTCATTCTAGTAAAATTAGCATCAAAAGGAGCAATCACATCACTATCGCGTCCAAAACGACGCGTAGATCTCACACAAAGTCTTCATTTAGGGAGACCTTCATATTAGTTTCATTGGTTGTTTTTAATTTACAAAGAAAGAGGTGATTAATAGACTGTGTTACTTCGTTCTAGTTTGATTAGCGTCAAAAAAGTGAAACCCATGACTATCGCATCCAAAACCATGCAGTACATCTCACACAAGTCTTTATTTAGGGAGACCTTCTTATTGTCGCATTGATTCTCTAAAATTGTCAAAATCTAGGTGATTATGAGTCCTATTACTTCGTTCTAGTTGAAAATAGCATCAAAAGGAGCAATCCCATCACTATCGCGTCCAAAACGATGCGTAGATCTCACACAAGTCTTCATTTAGGGAGACCTTCATATTGTTTCATTGGTTGTTTTGAATTTACAAAGAAAGAGGTGATTAAGAGACTGTGTTACTTCGTTCTAGTTTTATTAGCGTCAAAAAAGTGAAACCCATGACTATCGCGTCCAAAACCATGCGTACATCTCACATAAGTCTTTATTTAGGGAGACCTTCTTATTGTTTCATTAGTTCTCTCAAATTGTCAAAATATAAGTGATTATGAGTCCTATTACTTCGTTCTAGTTGAAATTAGCATCAAAAGGAGCAATCACATCACTATCGCGTCCAAAACGATGCGTACATGTCACACAAGTCTTGATTTATGGAGACCTTCTTATTGTTTAATTAGGTTCTCTAAAATTGTAAAATAAAGAGGTGATTATGAGTCCTATGATTTCGATCTAGTTTAATTAGCGTCAAAATGAGCAATCCAATCACTAGTGCATTCAAAACGATCCGTACATCTCACACAAGTCTTCATTTAGAGAGACCTTCTTATTGTTTGATTAGTTCTCTCAAATTGTTAAAATATAGGTGATTATGAGTCCTATTACTTCATTCTAGTTGAAATTAGCATCAAAAGGAGCAATCCCATCACTATCGCGTCCAAAACGATGCGTAAATCTCATACAAGTCTTCATTTAGGGAGACCTTCATATTATTTCATTGGTTGTTTCGAATTTACAAAGAAAGAGGTGATTAAGAGATTGCGTTACTTCGTTCTAGTTTGATTAGCGTTAAAAAGGAGAAACCCATGACTATCGTGTCCAAAACTATGCGTACATCTCACACAAGACTTTATTTACGGAGACCATCTTATTGTTTCATTACTTCTCTCAAATTGTCAAAATATAGGTGATTATGAGTCCTATTACTTAGTTCTAGTTGAAATTAGCATCAAAAGGAGCAATCACATCACTATCGCGTCCAAAACGATGCGTAGATCTCACACAAGTCTTCATTTAGGGAGACCTTCATATTGTTTCATTGGTTGTTTCGAATTTACAAAGAAAGAGATGATTAAGAGTTGTATTACTTCGTTCTAGTTTGATTAGCGTCAAAAGTAGAAACCCATGACTATCGCGTTCAGAGTCATGCGTACATCTCACACAAGCCTTCATTTAGGGAGACCTTCTTATTATTTCATTGGTTCTCTAAAATTGTCAAAGAAAGAGGTGATTAGGAGTCCTATTAATTCGTTCTAAGTTGATTAGCATCAAAAGGAACTAATCAATGACTACCGCGTTAAAAACGATGCGTACATCTCACACAAGTCTTGATTTAGGGAGACCTTCTTATTGTTTCATGGGTTCTCTCAACTTGTCAAAGAAATAGATGATTATGAGTCCTATGACTTCGTTCTAGATTGATTAGCATCAAAAGGAGCAATCCTTTCACTAGTGCATTCAAAACGATCCGTACATCTCACACAAGTCTTCATTTAGGGAGACCTTCTGATTGTTTGATTAGTTCTCTCAAATTGTCAAAATATAGGTGATTATGAGTCCTATTACTTCATTCTAGTTAAAATTAGCATCAAAAGGAGCAATCACATCACTATCGCGTCCAAAACGACGCGTAGATCTCACACAAGTCTTCATTTAGGGAGACCTTCATATTGTTTCATTGGTTGTTTTTAATTTACAAAGAAAGAGGTGATTAATAGACTGTGTTACTTCGTTCTAGTTTGATTAGCGTCAAAAAAGTGAAACCCATGACTATCGCATCCAAAACCATGCGTACATCTCACACAAGTCTTTATTTAGGGAGACCTTCTTATTGTTGCATTGATTCTCTAAAATTGTCAAAATCTAGGTGATTATGAGTCCTATTACTTCGTTCTAGTTGAAAATAGCATCAAAAGGAGCAATCCCATCACTATCGCGTCCAAAACGATGCGTAGATCTCACACAAGTCTTCATTTAGGGAGACCTTCATATTGTTTCATTGGTTGTTTTGAATTTACAAAGAAAGAGGTGATTAAGAGACTGTGTTACTTCGTTCTAGTTTTATTAGCGTCAAAAAAGTGAAACCCATGACTATCGCGTCCAAAACCATGCGTACATCTCACATAAGTCTTTATTTAGGGAGACCTTCTTATTGTTTCATTAGTTCTCTCAAATTGTCAAAATATAAGTGATTATGAGTCCTATTACTTCGTTCTAGTTGAAATTAGCATCAAAAGGAGCAATCACATCACTATCGCGTCCAAAACGATGCGTACATGTCACACAAGTCTTGATTTATGGAGACCTTCTTATTGTTTAATTGGTTCTCTAAAATTGTAAAAAAAAAGAGGTGATTATGAGTCCTATGATTTCGATCTAGTTTAATTAGCGTCAAAATGAGCAATCCAATCACTAGTGCATTCAAAACGATCCGTACATCTCACACAAGTCTTCATTTAGAGAGACCTTCTTATTGTTTGATTAGTTCTCTCAAATTGTTAAAATATAGGTGATTATGAGTCCTATTACTTCATTCTAGTTGAAATTAGCATCAAAAGGAGCAATCCCATCACTATCGCGTCCAAAACGATGTGTAAATCTCATACAAGTATTCATTTAGGGAGACCTTCATATTATTTCATTGGTTGTTTCGAATTTACAAAGAAAGAGGTGATTGAGAGTTGTATTACTTCGTTCTAGTTTGACTAGCGTCAAAAGGAGAAACCCATGACTATCGTGTCCAAAACTATGCGTACATCTCACACAAGACTTATTTACGGAGACCATCTTATTGTTTCATTACTTCTCTCAAATTGTCAAAATATAGGTGATTATGAGTCCTATTACTTAGTTCTAGTTGAATTAGCAGTCAAAAGGAGCAATCACATCACTATCGCGTCCAAAACGATGCGTAGATCTCACACAAGTCTTCATTTAGGGAGACCTTCATATTGTTTCATTGGTTGTTTCGAATTTACAAAGAAAGAGATGATTAAGAGTTGTATTACTTCGTTCTAGTTTGATTAGCGTCAAAAGTAGAAACCCATGACTATCGCGTTCAGAGTCATGCGTACATCTCACACAAGCCTTCATTTAGGGAGACCTTCTTATTATTTCATTGGTTCTCTAAAATTGTCAAAGAAAGAGGTGATTAGGAGTCCTATTAATTCGTTCTAATTTGATTAGCATCAAAAGGAACTAATCAATGACTACCGCGTTAAAAACGATGCGTACATCTCACACAAGTCTTGATTTAGGGAGACCTTCTTATTGTTTCATGGGTTCTCTCAACTTGTCAAAGAAATAGATGATTATGAGTCCTATGACTTCGTTCTAGATTGATTAGCATCAAAAGGAGCAATCCTTTCCCTAGTGCATTCAAAACGATCCGTACATCTCACACAAGTCTTCATTTAGGGAGACCTTCTGATTGTTTGATTAGTTCTCTCAAATTGTCAAAATATAGGTGATTATGAGTCCTATTACTTCATTCTAGTTAAAATTAGCATCAAAAGGAGCAATCACATCACTATCGCGTCCAAAACGATACGTAGATCTCACACAAGTCTTCATTTAGGGAGACCTTCATATTGTTTCATTGGTTGTTTTTAATTTACAAAGAAAGAGGTGATTAATAGACTGTGTTACTTCGTTCTAGTTTGATTAGCGTCAAAAAAGTGAAACCCATGACTATCGCATCCAAAACCATGCGTACATCTCACACAAGTCTTTATTTAGGGAGACCTTCTTATTGTTGCATTGATTCTCTAAAATTGTCAAAATCTAGGTGATTATGAGTCCTATTACTTCGTTCTAGTTGAAAATAGCATCAAAAGGAGCAATCCCATCACTATCGCGTCCAAAACGATGCGTAGATCTCACACAAGTCTTCATTTAGGGAGACCTTCATATTGTTTCATTGGTTGTTTTGAATTTACAAAGAAAGAGGTGATTAAGAGACTGTGTTACTTCGTTCTAGTTTTATTAGCGTCAAAAAAGTGAAACCCATGACTATCGCGTCCAAAACCATGCGTACATCTCACATAAGTCTTTATTTAGGGAGACCTTCTTATTGTTTCATTAGTTCTCTCAAATTGTCAAAATATAAGTGATTATGAGTCCTATTACTTCGTTCTAGTTGAAATTAGCATCAAAAGGAGCAATCACATCACTATCGCGTCCAAAACGATGCGTACATGTCACACAAGTCTTGATTTATGGAGACCTTCTTATTGTTTAATTGGTTCTCTAAAATTGTAAAATAAAGAGGTGATTATGAGTCCTATGATTTCGATCTAGTTTAATTAGGGTCAAAAGGAGCAATCCAATCACTAGTGCATTCAAAACGATCCGTACATCTCACACAAGTCTTCATTTAGAGAGACCTTCTTATTGTTTGATTAGTTCTCTCAAATTGTTAAAATATAGGTGATTATGAGTCCTATTACTTCATTCTAGTTGAAATTAGCATCAAAAGGAGCAATCCCATCACTATCGCGTCCAAAACGATGCGTAAATCTCATACAAGTCTTCATTTAGGGAGACCTTCATATTATTTCATTGGTTGTTTCGAATTTACAAAGAAAGAGGTGATTAAGAGATTGCGTTACTTCGTTCTAGTTTGATTAGCGTTAAAAAGGAGAAACCCATGACTATCGTGTCCAAAACTATGCGTACATCTCACACAAGACTTTATTTACGGAGACCATCTTATTGTTTCATTACTTCTCTCAAATTGTCAAAATATAGGTGATTATGAGTCCTATTACTTAGTTCTAGTTGAAATTAGCATCAAAAGGAGCAATCACATCACTATCGCGTCCAAAACGATGCGTAGATCTCACACAAGTCTTCATTTAGGGAGACCTTCATATTGTTTCATTGGTTGTTTCGAATTTACAAAGAAAGAGATGATTAAGAGTTGTATTACTTCGTTCTAGTTTGATTAGCGTCAAAAGTAGAAACCCATGACTATCGCGTTCAGAGTCATGCGTACATCTCACACAAGCCTTCATTTAGGGAGACCTTCTTATTATTTCATTGGTTCTCTAAAATTGTCAAAGAAAGAGGTGATTAGGAGTCCTATTAATTCGTTCTAATTTGATTAGCATCAAAAGGAACTAATCAATGACTACCGCGTTAAAAACGATGCGTACATCTCACACAAGTCTTGATTTAGGGAGACCTTCTTATTGTTTCATGGGTTCTCTCAACTTGTCAAAGAAATAGATGATTATGAGTCCTATGACTTCGTTCTAGATTGATTAGCATCAAAAGGAGCAATCCTTTCCCTAGTGCATTCAAAACGATCCGTACATCTCACACAAGTCTTCATTTAGGGAGACCTTCTGATTGTTTGATTAGTTCTCTCAAATTGTCAAAATATAGGTGATTATGAGTCCTATTACTTCATTCTAGTTAAAATTAGCATCAAAAGGAGCAATCACATCACTATCGCGTCCAAAACGATACGTAGATCTCACACAAGTCTTCATTTAGGGAGACCTTCATATTGTTTCATTGGTTGTTTTTAATTTACAAAGAAAGAGGTGATTAATAGACTGTGTTACTTCGTTCTAGTTTGATTAGCGTCAAAAAAGTGAAACCCATGACTATCGCATCCAAAACCATGCGTACATCTCACACAAGTCTTTATTTAGGGAGACCTTCTTATTGTTGCATTGATTCTCTAAAATTGTCAAAATCTAGGTGATTATGAGTCCTATTACTTCGTTCTAGTTGAAAATAGCATCAAAAGGAGCAATCCCATCACTATCGCGTCCAAAACGATGCGTAGATCTCACACAAGTCTTCATTTAGGGAGACCTTCATATTGTTTCATTGGTTGTTTTGAATTTACAAAGAAAGAGGTGATTAAGAGACTGTGTTACTTCGTTCTAGTTTTATTAGCGTCAAAAAAGTGAAACCCATGACTATCGCGTCCAAAACCATGCGTACATCTCACATAAGTCTTTATTTAGGGAGACCTTCTTATTGTTTCATTAGTTCTCTCAAATTGTCAAAATATAAGTGATTATGAGTCCTATTACTTCGTTCTAGTTGAAATTAGCATCAAAAGGAGCAATCACATCACTATCGCGTCCAAAACGATGCGTACATGCCACACAAGTCTTGATTTATGGAGACCTTCTTATTGTTTAATTGGTTCTCTAAAATTGTAAAATAAAGAGGTGATTATGAGTCCTATGATTTCGATCTAGTTTAATTAGGGTCAAAAGGAGCAATCCAATCACTAGTGCATTCAAAACGATCCGTACATCTCACACAAGTCTTCATTTAGAGAGACCTTCTTATTGTTTGATTAGTTCTCTCAAATTGTTAAAATATAGGTGATTATGAGTCCTATTACTTCATTCTAGTTGAAATTAGCATCAAAAGGAGCAATCCCATCACTATCGCGTCCAAAACGATGCGTAAATCTCATACAAGTCTTCATTTAGGGAGACCTTCATATTATTTCATTGGTTGTTTCGAATTTACAAAGAAAGAGGTGATTAAGAGATTGCGTTACTTCGTTCTAGTTTGATTAGCGTTAAAAAGGAGAAACCCATGACTATCGTGTCCAAAACTATGCGTACATCTCACACAAGACTTTATTTACGGAGACCATCTTATTGTTTCATTACTTCTCTCAAATTGTCAAAATATAGGTGATTATGAGTCCTATTACTTAGTTCTAGTTGAAATTAGCATCAAAAGGAGCAATCACATCACTATCGCGTCCAAAACGATGCGTAGATCTCACACAAGTCTTCATTTAGGGAGACCTTCATATTGTTTCATTGGTTGTTTCGAATTTACAAAGAAAGAGATGATTAAGAGTTGTATTACTTCGTTCTAGTTTGATTAGCGTCAAAAGTAGAAACCCATGACTATCGCGTTCAGAGTCATGCGTACATCTCACACAAGCCTTCATTTAGGGAGACCTTCTTATTATTTCATTGGTTCTCTAAAATTGTCAAAGAAAGAGGTGATTAGGAGTCCTATTAATTCGTTCTAATTTGATTAGCATCAAAAGGAACTAATCAATGACTACCGCGTTAAAAACGATGCGTACATCTCACACAAGTCTTGATTTAGGGAGACCTTCTTATTGTTTCATGGGTTCTCTCAACTTGTCAAAGAAATAGATGATTATGAGTCCTATGACTTCGTTCTAGATTGATTAGCATCAAAAGGAGCAATCCTTTCCCTAGTGCATTCAAAACGATCCGTACATCTCACACAAGTCTTCATTTAGGGAGACCTTCTGATTGTTTGATTAGTTCTCTCAAATTGTCAAAATATAGGTGATTATGAGTCCTATTACTTCATTCTAGTTAAAATTAGCATCAAAAGGAGCAATCACATCACTATCGCGTCCAAAACGACGCGTAGATCTCACACAAGTCTTCATTTAGGGAGACCTTCATATTGTTTCATTGGTTGTTTTTAATTTACAAAGAAAGAGGTGATTAATAGACTGTGTTACTTCGTTCTAGTTTGATTAGCGTCAAAAAAGTGAAACCCATGACTATCGCATCCAAAACCATGCGTACATCTCACACAAGTCTTTATTTAGGGAGACCTTCTTATTGTTGCATTGATTCTCTAAAATTGTCAAAATCTAGGTGATTATGAGTCCTATTACTTCGTTCTAGTTGAAAATAGCATCAAAAGGAGCAATCCCATCACTATCGCGTCCAAAACGATGCGTAGATCTCACACAAGTCTTCATTTAGGGAGACCTTCATATTGTTTCATTGGTTGTTTTGAATTTACAAAGAAAGAGGTGATTAAGAGACTGTGTTACTTCGTTCTAGTTTTATTAGCGTCAAAAAAGTGAAACCCATGACTATCGCGTCCAAAACCATGCGTACATCTCACATAAGTCTTTATTTAGGGAGACCTTCTTATTGTTTCATTAGTTCTCTCAAATTGTCAAAATATAAGTGATTATGAGTCCTATTACTTCGTTCTAGTTGAAATTAGCATCAAAAGGAGCAATCACATCACTATCGCGTCCAAAACGATGCGTACATGTCACACAAGTCTTGATTTATGGAGACCTTCTTATTGTTTAATTGGTTCTCTAAAATTGTAAAATAAAGAGGTGATTATGAGTCCTATGATTTCGATCTAGTTTAATTAGGGTCAAAAGGAGCAATCCAATCACTAGTGCATTCAAAACGATCCGTACATCTCACACAAGTCTTCATTTAGAGAGACCTTCTTATTGTTTGATTAGTTCTCTCAAATTGTTAAAATATAGGTGATTATGAGTCCTATTACTTCATTCTAGTTGAAATTAGCATCAAAAGGAGCAATCCCATCACTATCGCATCCAAAACGATGCGTAAATCTCATACAAGTCTTCATTTAGGGAGACCTTCATATTATTTCATTGGTTGTTTCGAATTTACAAAGAAAGAGGTGATTAAGAGATTGTGTTACTTCGTTCTAGTTTGATTAGCGTTAAAAAGGAGAAACCCATGACTATCGTTTCCAAAACTATGCGTACATCTCACACAAGACTTTATTTACGGAGACCATCTTATTGTTTCATTACTTCTCTCAAATTGTCAAAATATAGGTGATTATGAGTCCTATTACTTAGTTCTAGTTGAAATTAGCATCAAAAGTAGCAATCACATCACTATCGCGTCCAAAACGATGCGTAGATCTCACACAAGTCTTCATTTAGGGAGACCTTCATATTGTTTCATGGGTTCTCTCAACTTGTCAAAGAAATAGATGATTATGAGTCCTATGACTTCGTTCTAGATTGATTAGCATCAAAAGGAGCAATCCTTTCCCTAGTGCATTCAAAACGATCCGTACATCTCACACAAGTCTTCATTTAGGGAGACCTTCTGATTGTTTGATTAGTTCTCTCAAATTGTCAAAATATAGGTGATTATGAGTCCTATTACTTCATTCTAGTTAAAATTAGCATCAAAAGGAGCAATCACATCACTATCGCGTCCAAAACGATAGCGTAGATCTCACACAAGTCTTCATTTAGGGAGACCTTCATATTGTTTCATTGGTTGTTTTTAATTTACAAAGAAAGAGGTGATTAATAGACTGTGTTACTTCGTTCTAGTTTGATTAGCGTCAAAAAAGTGAAACCCATGACTATCGCATCCAAAACCATGCGTACATCTCACACAAGTCTTTATTTAGGGAGACCTTCTTATTGTTGCATTGATTCTCTAAAATTGTCAAAATCTAGGTGATTATGAGTCCTATTACTTCGTTCTAGTTGAAAATAGCATCAAAAGGAGCAATCCCATCACTATCGCGTCCAAAACGATGCGTAGATCTCACACAAGTCTTCATTTAGGGAGACCTTCATATTGTTTCATTGGTTGTTTTGAATTTACAAAGAAAGAGGTGATTAAGAGACTGTGTTACTTCGTTCTAGTTTTATTAGCGTCAAAAAAGTGAAACCCATGACTATCGCGTCCAAAACCATGCGTACATCTCACATAAGTCTTTATTTAGGGAGACCTTCTTATTGTTTCATTAGTTCTCTCAAATTGTCAAAATATAAGTGATTATGAGTCCTATTACTTCGTTCTAGTTGAAATTAGCATCAAAAGGAGCAATCACATCACTATCGCGTCCAAAACGATGCGTACATGTCACACAAGTCTTGATTTATGGAGACCTTCTTATTGTTTAATTGGTTCTCTAAAATTGTAAAATAAAGAGGTGATTATGAGTCCTATGATTTCGATCTAGTTTAATTAGGGTCAAAAGGAGCAATCCAATCACTAGTGCATTCAAAACGATCCGTACATCTCACACAAGTCTTCATTTAGAGAGACCTTCTTATTGTTTGATTAGTTCTCTCAAATTGTTAAAATATAGGTGATTATGAGTCCTATTACTTCATTCTAGTTGAAATTAGCATCAAAAGGAGCAATCCCATCACTATCGCGTCCAAAACGATGCGTAAATCTCATACAAGTCTTCATTTAGGGAGACCTTCATATTATTTCATTGGTTGTTTCGAATTTACAAAGAAAGAGGTGATTAAGAGATTGCGTTACTTCGTTCTAGTTTGATTAGCGTTAAAAAGGAGAAACCCATGACTATCGTGTCCAAAACTATGCGTACATCTCACACAAGACTTTATTTACGGAGACCATCTTATTGTTTCATTACTTCTCTCAAATTGTCAAAATATAGGTGATTATGAGTCCTATTACTTAGTTCTAGTTGAAATTAGCATCAAAAGGAGCAATCACATCACTATCGCGTCCAAAACGATGCGTAGATCTCACACAAGTCTTCATTTAGGGAGACCTTCATATTGTTTCATTGGTTGTTTCGAATTTACAAAGAAAGAGATGATTAAGAGTTGTATTACTTCGTTCTAGTTTGATTAGCGTCAAAAGTAGAAACCCATGACTATCGCGTTCAGAGTCATGCGTACATCTCACACAAGCCTTCATTTAGGGAGACCTTCTTATTATTTCATTGGTTCTCTAAAATTGTCAAAGAAAGAGGTGATTAGGAGTCCTATTAATTCGTTCTAATTTGATTAGCATCAAAAGGAACTAATCAATGACTACCGCGTTAAAAACGATGCGTACATCTCACACAAGTCTTGATTTAGGGAGACCTTCTTATTGTTTCATGGGTTCTCTCAACTTGTCAAAGAAATAGATGATTATGAGTCCTATGACTTCGTTCTAGATTGATTAGCATCAAAAGGAGCAATCCTTTCCCTAGTGCATTCAAAACGATCCGTACATCTCACACAAGTCTTCATTTAGGGAGACCTTCTGATTGTTTGATTAGTTCTCTCAAATTGTCAAAATATAGGTGATTATGAGTCCTATTACTTCATTCTAGTTAAAATTAGCATCAAAAGGAGCAATCACATCACTATCGCGTCCAAAACGACGCGTAGATCTCACACAAGTCTTCATTTAGGGAGACCTTCATATTGTTTCATTGGTTGTTTTTAATTTACAAAGAAAGAGGTGATTAATAGACTGTGTTACTTCGTTCTAGTTTGATTAGCGTCAAAAAAGTGAAACCCATGACTATCGCATCCAAAACCATGCGTACATCTCACACAAGTCTTTATTTAGGGAGACCTTCTTATTGTTGCATTGATTCTCTAAAATTGTCAAAATCTAGGTGATTATGAGTCCTATTACTTCGTTCTAGTTGAAAATAGCATCAAAAGGAGCAATCCCATCACTATCGCGTCCAAAACGATGCGTAGATCTCACACAAGTCTTCATTTAGGGAGACCTTCATATTGTTTCATTGGTTGTTTTGAATTTACAAAGAAAGAGGTGATTAAGAGACTGTGTTACTTCGTTCTAGTTTTATTAGCGTCAAAAAAGTGAAACCCATGACTATCGCGTCCAAAACCATGCGTACATCTCACATAAGTCTTTATTTAGGGAGACCTTCTTATTGTTTCATTAGTTCTCTCAAATTGTCAAAATATAAGTGATTATGAGTCCTATTACTTCGTTCTAGTTGAAATTAGCATCAAAAGGAGCAATCACATCACTATCGCGTCCAAAACGATGCGTACATGTCACACAAGTCTTGATTTATGGAGACCTTCTTATTGTTTAATTGGTTCTCTAAAATTGTAAAATAAAGAGGTGATTATGAGTCCTATGATTTCGATCTAGTTTAATTAGGGTCAAAAGGAGCAATCCAATCACTAGTGCATTCAAAACGATCCGTACATCTCACACAAGTCTTCATTTAGAGAGACCTTCTTATTGTTTGATTAGTTCTCTCAAATTGTTAAAATATAGGTGATTATGAGTCCTATTACTTCATTCTAGTTGAAATTAGCATCAAAAGGAGCAATCCCATCACTATCGCGTCCAAAACGATGCGTAAATCTCATACAAGTCTTCATTTAGGGAGACCTTCATATTATTTCATTGGTTGTTTCGAATTTACAAAGAAAGAGGTGATTAAGAGATTGCGTTACTTCGTTCTAGTTTGATTAGCGTTAAAAAGGAGAAACCCATGACTATCGTGTCCAAAACTATGCGTACATCTCACACAAGACTTTATTTACGGAGACCATCTTATTGTTTCATTACTTCTCTCAAATTGTCAAAATATAGGTGATTATGAGTCCTATTACTTAGTTCTAGTTGAAATTAGCATCAAAAGGAGCAATCACATCACTATCGCGTCCAAAACGATGCGTAGATCTCACACAAGTCTTCATTTAGGGAGACCTTCATATTGTTTCATTGGTTGTTTCGAATTTACAAAGAAAGAGATGATTAAGAGTTGTATTACTTCGTTCTAGTTTGATTAGCGTCAAAAGTAGAAACCCATGACTATCGCGTTCAGAGTCATGCGTACATCTCACACAAGCCTTCATTTAGGGAGACCTTCTTATTATTTCATTGGTTCTCTAAAATTGTCAAAGAAAGAGGTGATTAGGAGTCCTATTAATTCGTTCTAATTTGATTAGCATCAAAAGGAACTAATCAATGACTACCGCGTTAAAAACGATGCGTACATCTCACACAAGTCTTGATTTAGGGAGACCTTCTTATTGTTTCATGGGTTCTCTCAACTTGTCAAAGAAATAGATGATTATGAGTCCTATGACTTCGTTCTAGATTGATTAGCATCAAAAGGAGCAATCCTTTCCCTAGTGCATTCAAAACGATCCGTACATCTCACACAAGTCTTCATTTAGGGAGACCTTCTGATTGTTTGATTAGTTCTCTCAAATTGTCAAAATATAGGTGATTATGAGTCCTATTACTTCATTCTAGTTAAAATTAGCATCAAAAGGAGCAATCACATCACTATCGCGTCCAAAACGATGCGTAGATCTCACACAAGTCTTCATTTAGGGAGACCTTCATATTGTTTCATTGGTTGTTTTTAATTTACAAAGAAAGAGGTGATTAATAGACTGTGTTACTTCGTTCTAGTTTGATTAGCGTCAAAAAAGTGAAACCCATGACTATCGCATCCAAAACCATGCGTACATCTCACACAAGTCTTTATTTAGGGAGACCTTCTTATTGTTGCATTGATTCTCTAAAATTGTCAAAATCTAGGTGATTATGAGTCCTATTACTTCGTTCTAGTTGAAAATAGCATCAAAAGGAGCAATCCCATCACTATCGCGTCCAAAACGATGCGTAGATCTCACACAAGTCTTCATTTAGGGAGACCTTCATATTGTTTCATTGGTTGTTTTGAATTTACAAAGAAAGAGGTGATTAAGAGACTGTGTTACTTCGTTCTAGTTTTATTAGCGTCAAAAAAGTGAAACCCATGACTATCGCGTCCAAAACCATGCGTACATCTCACATAAGTCTTTATTTAGGGAGACCTTCTTATTGTTTCATTAGTTCTCTCAAATTGTCAAAATATAAGTGATTATGAGTCCTATTACTTCGTTCTAGTTGAAATTAGCATCAAAAGGAGCAATCACATCACTATCGCGTCCAAAACGATGCGTACATGTCACACAAGTCTTGATTTATGGAGACCTTCTTATTGTTTAATTGGTTCTCTAAAATTGTAAAATAAAGAGGTGATTATGAGTCCTATGATTTCGATCTAGTTTAATTAGGGTCAAAAGGAGCAATCCAATCACTAGTGCATTCAAAACGATCCGTACATCTCACACAAGTCTTCATTTAGAGAGACCTTCTTATTGTTTGATTAGTTCTCTCAAATTGTTAAAATATAGGTGATTATGAGTCCTATTACTTCATTCTAGTTGAAATTAGCATCAAAAGGAGCAATCCCATCACTATCGCGTCCAAAACGATGCGTAAATCTCATACAAGTCTTCATTTAGGGAGACCTTCATATTATTTCATTGGTTGTTTCGAATTTACAAAGAAAGAGGTGATTAAGAGATTGCGTTACTTCGTTCTAGTTTGATTAGCGTTAAAAAGGAGAAACCCATGACTATCGTGTCCAAAACTATGCGTACATCTCACACAAGACTTTATTTACGGAGACCATCTTATTGTTTCATTACTTCTCTCAAATTGTCAAAATATAGGTGATTATGAGTCCTATTACTTAGTTCTAGTTGAAATTAGCATCAAAAGGAGCAATCACATCACTATCGCGTCCAAAACGATGCGTAGATCTCACACAAGTCTTCATTTAGGGAGACCTTCATATTGTTTCATTGGTTGTTTCGAATTTACAAAGAAAGAGATGATTAAGAGTTGTATTACTTCGTTCTAGTTTGATTAGCGTCAAAAGTAGAAACCCATGACTATCGCGTTCAGAGTCATGCGTACATCTCACACAAGCCTTCATTTAGGGAGACCTTCTTATTATTTCATTGGTTCTCTAAAATTGTCAAAGAAAGAGGTGATTAGGAGTCCTATTAATTCGTTCTAATTTGATTAGCATCAAAAGGAACTAATCAATGACTACCGCGTTAAAAACGATGCGTACATCTCACACAAGTCTTGATTTAGGGAGACCTTCTTATTGTTTCATGGGTTCTCTCAACTTGTCAAAGAAATAGATGATTATGAGTCCTATGACTTCGTTCTAGATTGATTAGCATCAAAAGGAGCAATCCTTTCCCTAGTGCATTCAAAACGATCCGTACATCTCACACAAGTCTTCATTTAGGGAGACCTTCTGATTGTTTGATTAGTTCTCTCAAATTGTCAAAATATAGGTGATTATGAGTCCTATTACTTCATTCTAGTTAAAATTAGCATCAAAAGGAGCAATCACATCACTATCGCGTCCAAAACGACGCGTAGATCTCACACAAGTCTTCATTTAGGGAGACCTTCATATTGTTTCATTGGTTGTTTTTAATTTACAAAGAAAGAGGTGATTAATAGACTGTGTTACTTCGTTCTAGTTTGATTAGCGTCAAAAAAGTGAAACCCATGACTATCGCATCCAAAACCATGCGTACATCTCACACAAGTCTTTATTTAGGGAGACCTTCTTATTGTTGCATTGATTCTCTAAAATTGTCAAAATCTAGGTGATTATGAGTCCTATTACTTCGTTCTAGTTGAAAATAGCATCAAAAGGAGCAATCCCATCACTATCGCGTCCAAAACGATGCGTAGATCTCACACAAGTCTTCATTTAGGGAGACCTTCATATTGTTTCATTGGTTGTTTTGAATTTACAAAGAAAGAGGTGATTAAGAGACTGTGTTACTTCGTTCTAGTTTTATTAGCGTCAAAAAAGTGAAACCCATGACTATCGCGTCCAAAACCATGCGTACATCTCACATAAGTCTTTATTTAGGGAGACCTTCTTATTGTTTCATTAGTTCTCTCAAATTGTCAAAATATAAGTGATTATGAGTCCTATTACTTCGTTCTAGTTGAAATTAGCATCAAAAGGAGCAATCACATCACTATCGCGTCCAAAACGATGCGTACATGTCACACAAGTCTTGATTTATGGAGACCTTCTTATTGTTTAATTGGTTCTCTAAAATTGTAAAATAAAGAGGTGATTATGAGTCCTATGATTTCGATCTAGTTTAATTAGGGTCAAAAGGAGCAATCCAATCACTAGTGCATTCAAAACGATCCGTACATCTCACACAAGTCTTCATTTAGAGAGACCTTCTTATTGTTTGATTAGTTCTCTCAAATTGTTAAAATATAGGTGATTATGAGTCCTATTACTTCATTCTAGTTGAAATTAGCATCAAAAGGAGCAATCCCATCACTATCGCAGTCCAAAACGATGCGTAAATCTCATACAAGTCTTCATTTAGGGAGACCTTCATATTATTTCATTGGTTGTTTCGAATTTACAAAGAAAGAGGTGATTAAGAGATTGTGTTACTTCGTTCTAGTTTGATTAGCGTTAAAAAGGAGAAACCCATGACTATCGTGTCCAAAACTATGCGTACATCTCACACAAGACTTTATTTACGGAGACCATCTTATTGTTTCATTACTTCTCTCAAATTGTCAAAATATAGGTGATTATGAGTCCTATTACTTAGTTCTAGTTGAAATTAGCATCAAAAGTAGCAATCACATCACTATCGCGTCCAAAACGATGCGTAGATCTCACACAAGTCTTCATTTAGGGAGACCTTCATATTGTTTCATTGGTTGTTTCGAATTTACAAAGAAAGAGATGATTAAGAGTTGTATTACTTCGTTCTAGTTTGATTAGCGTCAAAAGTAGAAACCCATGACTATCGCGTTCAGAGTCATGCGTACATCTCACACAAGCCTTCATTTAGGGAGACCTTCTTATTATTTCATTGGTTCTCTAAAATTGTCAAAGAAAGAGGTGATTAGGAGTCCTATTAATTCGTTCTAATTTGATTAGCATCAAAAGGAACTAATCAATGACTACCGCGTTAAAAACGATGTGTACATCTCACACAAGTCTTGATTTAGGGAGACCTTCTTATTGTTTCATGGGTTCTCTCAACTTGTCAAAGAAATAGATGATTATGAGTCCTATGACTTCGTTCTAGATTGATTAGCATCAAAAGGAGCAATCCTTTCCCTAGTGCATTCAAAACGATCCGTACATCTCACACAAGTCTTCATTTAGGGAGACCTTCTGATTGTTTGATTAGTTCTCTCAAATTGTCAAAATATAGGTGATTATGAGTCCTATTACTTCATTCTAGTTAAAATTAGCATCAAAAGGAGCAATCACATCACTATCGCGTCCAAAACGATGCGTAGATCTCACACAAGTCTTCATTTAGGGAGACCTTCATATTGTTTCATTGGTTGTTTTAATTTACAAAGAAAGAGGTGATTAATAGACTGTGTTACTTCGTTCTAGTTTGATTAGCGTCAAAAAAGTGAAACCCATGACTATCGCATCCAAAACCATGCGTACATCTCACACAAGTCTTTATTTACGGGAGACCTTCTTATTGTTGCATTGATTCTCTAAAATTGTCAAAATCTAGGTGATTATGAGTCCTATTACTTCGTTCTAGTTGAAAATAGCATCAAAAGGAGCAATCCCATCACTATCGCGTCCAAAACGATGCGTAGATCTCACACAAGTCTTCATTTAGGGAGACCTTCATATTGTTTCATTGGTTGTTTTGAATTTACAAAGAAAGAGGTGATTAAGAGACTGTGTTACTTCGTTCTAGTTTTATTAGCGTCAAAAAAGTGAAACCCATGACTATCGTGTCCAAAACCATGCGTACATCTCACATAAGTCTTTATTTAGGGAGACCTTCTTATTGTTTCATTAGTTCTCTCAAATTGTCAAAATATAAGTGATTATGAGTCCTATTACTTCGTTCTAGTTGAAATTAGCATCAAAATGAGCAATCACATCACTATCGCGTCCAAAACGATGCGTACATGTCACACAAGTCTTGATTTATGGAGACCTTCTTATTGTTTAATTGGTTCTCTAAAATTGTAAAATAAAGAGGTGATTATGAGTCCTATGATTTCGATCTAGTTTAATTAGGGTCAAAATGAGCAATCCAATCACTAGTGCATTCAAAACGATCCGTACATCTCACACAAGTCTTCATTTAGAGAGACCTTCTTATTGTTTGATTAGTTCTCTCAAATTGTTAAAATATAGGTGATTATGAGTCCTATTACTTCATTCTAGTTGAAATTAGCATCAAAAGGAGCAATCCCATCACTATCGCATCCAAAACGATGCGTAAATCTCATACAAGTCTTCATTTAGGGAGACCTTCATATTATTTCATTGGTTGTTTCGAATTTACAAAGAAAGAGGTGATTAAGAGATTGTGTTACTTCGTTCTAGTTTGATTAGCGTTAAAAAGGAGAAACCCATGACTATCGTTTCCAAAACTATGCGTACATCTCACACAAGACTTTATTTACGGAGACCATCTTATTGTTTCATTACTTCTCTCAAATTGTCAAAATATAGGTGATTATGAGTCCTATTACTTAGTTCTAGTTGAAATTAGCATCAAAAGTAGCAATCACATCACTATCGCGTCCAAAACGATGCGTAGATCTCACACAAGTCTTCATTTAGGGAGACCTTCATATTGTTTCATTGGTTGTTTCGAATTTAAAAAGAAAGAGATGATTAAGAGTTGTATTACTTCGTTCTAGTTTGATTAGCGTCAAAAGTAGAAACCCATGACTATCGCGTTCAGAGTCATGCGTACATCTCACACAAGCCTTCATTTAGGGAGATCTTCTTATTATTTCATTGGTTCTCTAAAATTGTCAAAGAAAGAGGTGATTAGGAGTCCTATTAATTCGTTCTAATTTGATTAGCATCAAAAGGAACTAATCAATGACTACCGCGTTAAAAACGATGTGTACATCTCACACAAGTCTTGATTTAGGGAGACCTTCTTATTGTTTCATGGGTTCTCTCAACTTGTCAAAGAAATAGATGATTATGAGTCCTATGACTTCGTTCTAGATTGATTAGCATCAAAAGGAGCAATCCTTTCCCTAGTGCATTCAAAACGATCCGTACATCTCACACAAGTCTTCATTTAGGGAGACCTTCTGATTGTTTGATTAGTTCTCTCAAATTGTCAAAATATAGGTGATTATGAGTCCTATTACTTCATTCTAGTTAAAATTAGCATCAAAAGGAGCAATCACATCACTATCGCGTCCAAAACGACGCGTAGATCTCACACAAGTCTTCATTTAGGGAGACCTTCATATTGTTTCATTGGTTGTTTTAAATTTACAAAGAAAGAGGTGATTAATAGATTGTGTTACTTCGTTCTAGTTTGATTAGCGTCAAAAAAGTGAAACCCATGACTATCGCATCCAAAACCATGCGTACATCTCACACAAGTCTTTATTTAGGGAGACCTTCTTATTGTTGCATTGATTCTCTAAAATTGTCAAAATCTAGGTGATTATGAGTCCTATTACTTCGTTCTAGTTGAAAATAGCATCAAAAGGAGCAATCCCATCACTATCGCGTCCAAAACGATGCGTAGATCTCACACAATTCTTCATTTAGGGAGACCTTCATATTGTTTCATTGGTTGTTTTAAATTTACAAAGAAAGAGGTGATTAATAGACTGTGTTACTTCGTTCTAGTTTGATTAGCGTCAAAAAAGTGAAACCCATGACTATCGCATCCAAAATCATGCGTACATCTCACACAAGTCTTTATTTAGGGAGACCTTCTTATTGTTGCATTGATTCTCTAAAATTGTCAAAATCTAGGTGATTATGAGTCCTATTACTTCGTTCTAGTTGAAAATAGCATCAAAAGGAGCAATCCCATCACTATCGCGTCCAAAACGATGCGTAGATCTCACACAAGTCTTCATTTAGGGAGACCTTCATATTGTTTCATTGGTTGTTTTGAATTTACAAAAAAAGAGGTGATTAAGAGACTGTGTTACTTCGTTCTAGTTTTATTAGCGTCAAAAAAGTGAAACCCATGACTATCGCGTCCAAAACCATGCGTACATCTCACATAAGTCTTTATTTAGGGAGACCTTCTTATTGTTTCATTAGTTCTCTCAAATTATCAAAATATAAGTGATTATGAGTCCTATTACTTCGTTCTAGTTGAAATTAGCATCAAAAGGAGCAATCACATCACTATCGCGTCCAAAACGATGCGTACATGTCACACAAGTCTTGATTTATGGAGACCTTCTTATTGTTTAATTGGTTCTCTAAAATTGTAAAATAAAGAGGTGATTATGAGTCCTATGATTTCGATCTAGTTTAATTAGCGTCAAAATGAGCAATCCAATCACTAGTGCATTCAAAACGATCCGTACATCTCACACAAGTCTTCATTTAGAGAGACCTTCTTATTGTTTGATTAGTTCTCTCAAATTGTTAAAATATAGGTGATTATGAGTCCTATTACTTCATTCTAGTTGAAATTAGCATCAAAACGAGCAATCCCATCACTATCGCGTCCAAAACGATGTGTAAATCTCATACAAGTCTTCATTTAGGGAGACCTTCATATTATTTCATTGGTTGTTTCGAATTTACAAAGAAAGAGGTGATTAAGAGTTGTATTACTTCGTTCTAGTTTGACTAACGTCAAAAGGAGAAACCCATGACTATCGCGTCCAAAACCATGCGTACATCTCACACAAGTCTTCATTTAGGGAGACCTTCATATTGTTTCAGTGGTTGTTTCGAATTTACAAAGAAAGAGGTGATTAAGAGATTTTGTTACTTCGTTCTAGTTTGATTAGAGTTAAAAAGGAGAAACCCATGACTATCGCGTCCAAAACGATGCGTAGATCTCACACAAGTCTTCATTTAGGGAGACCTTCACATTGTTTCATTGGTTGTTTCGAATTTACAAAGAAAGAGATGATTAAGAGTTGTATTACTTCGTTCTAGTTTGATTAGCGTCAAAAGTAGAAACCCATGACTATCGTGTTTAGAGTCATGCGTACATCTCACAGAAGCCTTCATTTAGGGAGACCTTCTTATTATTTTATTGGTTCTCTAAAATTGTCAAAGAAAGAGGTGATTAGGAGTCCTATTAATTCGTTCTAATTTGATTAGCATCAAAAGGAACTAATCAATGACTACCGCGTTAAAAACGATGCGTACATCTCACACAAGTCTTGATTTAGGGAGACCTTCTTATTGTTTCATGGGTTCTCTCAACTTGTCAAAGAAATAGATGATTATTAGTCCTATGACTTCGTTCTAGATTGATTAGCATCAAAAGGAGCAATCCTTTCACTAGTGCATTCAAAACGATCCGTACATCTCACACAAGTCTTCATTTAGGGAGACCTTCTGATTGTTTGATTAGTTCTCTCAAATTGTCAAAATATAGGTGATTATGAGTCCTATTACTTCATTCTAGTTAAAATTAGCATCAAAAGGAGCAATCACATCACTATCGCGTCCAAAACGACTACGTAGATCTCACACAAGTCTTCATTTAGGGAGACCTTCATATTGTTTCATTGGTTGTTTTTAATTTACAAAGAAAGAGGTGATTAATAGACTGTGTTACTTCGTTCTAGTTTGATTAGCGTCAAAAAAGTGAAACCCATGACTATCGCATCCAAAACCATGCGTACATCTCACACAAGTCTTTATTTAGGGAGACCTTCTTATTGTTGCATTGATTCTCTAAAATTGTCAAAATCTAGGTGATTATGAGTCCTATTACTTCGTTCTAGTTGAAAATAGCATCAAAAGGAGCAATCCCATCACTATCGCGTCCAAAACGATGCGTAGATCTCACACAAGTCTTCATTTAGGGAGACCTTCATATTGTTTCATTGGTTGTTTTGAATTTACAAAGAAAGAGGTGATTAAGAGACTGTGTTACTTCGTTCTAGTTTTATTAGCGTCAAAAAAGTGAAACCCATGACTATCGCGTCCAAAACCATGCGTACATCTCACATAAGTCTTTATTTAGGGAGACCTTCTTATTGTTTCATTAGTTCTCTCAAATTGTCAAAATATAAGTGATTATGAGTCCTATTACTTCGTTCTAGTTGAAATTAGCATCAAAAGGAGCAATCACATCACTATCGCGTCCAAAACGATGCGTACATGTCACACAAGTCTTGATTTATGGAGACCTTCTTATTGTTTAATTGGTTCTCTAAAATTGTAAAATAAAGAGGTGATTATGAGTCCTATGATTTCGATCTAGTTTAATTAGGGTCAAAAGGAGCAATCCAATCACTAGTGCATTCAAAACGATCCGTACATCTCACACAAGTCTTCATTTAGAGAGACCTTCTTATTGTTTGATTAGTTCTCTCAAATTGTTAAAATATAGGTGATTATGAGTCCTATTACTTCATTCTAGTTGAAATTAGCATCAAAAGGAGCAATCCCATCACTATCGCGTCCAAAACGATGCGTAAATCTCATACAAGTCTTCATTTAGGGAGACCTTCATATTATTTCATTGGTTGTTTCGAATTTACAAAGAAAGAGGTGATTAAGAGATTGCGTTACTTCGTTCTAGTTTGATTAGCGTTAAAAAGGAGAAACCCATGACTATCGTGTCCAAAACTATGCGTACATCTCACACAAGACTTTATTTACGGAGACCATCTTATTGTTTCATTACTTCTCTCAAATTGTCAAAATATAGGTGATTATGAGTCCTATTACTTAGTTCTAGTTGAAATTAGCATCAAAAGGAGCAATCACATCACTATCGCGTCCAAAACGATGCGTAGATCTCACACAAGTCTTCATTTAGGGAGACCTTCATATTGTTTCATTGGTTGTTTCGAATTTACAAAGAAAGAGATGATTAAGAGTTGTATTACTTCGTTCTAGTTTGATTAGCGTCAAAAGTAGAAACCCATGACTATCGCGTTCAGAGTCATGCGTACATCTCACACAAGCCTTCATTTAGGGAGACCTTCTTATTATTTCATTGGTTCTCTAAAATTGTCAAAGAAAGAGGTGATTAGGAGTCCTATTAATTTGTTCTAATTTGATTAGCATCAAAAGGAACTAATCAATGACTACCGCGTTAAAAACGATGGGTACATCTCACACAAGTCTTGATTTTGGGAGACCTTCTTATTGTTTCATGGGTTCTCTCAACTTGTCAAAGAAATAGATGATTATGAGTCCTATGACTTCGTTCTAGATTGATTAGTATCAAAAGGAGTAATCCTTTCCCTAGTGCATTCAAAACGATCCGTACATCTCACACAAGTCTTCATTTAGGGAGACCTTCTGATTGTTTGATTAGTTCTCTCAAATTTTCAAAATATAGGTGATTATGAGTCCTATTACTTCATTCTAGTTAAAATTAGCATCAAAAGGAGCAATCACATCACTATCGCGTCCAAAACGACGCGTAGATCTCACACAAATCTTCATTTAGGGAGACCTTCATATTGTTTCATTGGTTGTTTTAAATTTACAAAGAAAGAGGTGATTAATAGACTGTGTTACTTCGTTCTAGTTTGATTAGCGTCAAAAAAGTGAAACCCATGACTATCGCATCCAAAACCATGCGTACATCTCACACAAGTCTTTATTTAGGGAGACCTTCTTATTGTTGCATTGATTCTCTAAAATTGTCAAAATCTAGGTGATTATGAGTCCTATTACTTCGTTCTAGTTGAAAATAGCATCAAAAGGAGCAATCCCATCACTATCGCGTCCAAAACGATGCGTAGATCTCACACAAGTCTTCATTTAGGGAGACCTTCATATTGTTTCATTGGTTGTTTTGAATTTACAAAGAAAGAGGTGATTAAGAGACTGTGTTACTTCGTTCTAGTTTTATTAGCGTCAAAAAAGTGAAACCCATGACTATCGCGTCCAAAACCATGCGTACATCTCACATAAGTCTTTATTTAGGGAGACCTTCTTATTGTTTCATTAGTTCTCTCAAATTGTCAAAATATAAGTGATTATGAGTCCTATTACTTCGTTCTAGTTGAAATTAGCATCAAAAGGAGCAATCACATCACTATCGCGTCCAAAACGATGCGTACATGTCACACAAGTCTTGATTTATGGAGACCTTCTTATTGTTTAATTGGTTCTCTAAAATTGTAAAATAAAGAGGTGATTATGAGTCCTATGATTTCGATCTAGTTTAATTAGCGTCAAAATGAGCAATCCAATCACTAGTGCATTAAAACGATCCGTACATCTCACACAAGTCTTCATTTAGAGAGACCTTCTTATTGTTTGATTAGTTCTCTCAAATTGTTAAAATATAGGTGATTATGAGTCCTATTACTTCATTCTAGTTGAAATTAGCATCAAAAGGAGCAATCCCATCACTATCGCGTCCAAACGATGTGTAAATCTCATACAAGTCTTCATTTAGGGAGACCTTCATATTATTTCATTGGTTGTTTCGAATTTACAAAGAAAGAGGTGATTAAGAGTTGTATTACTTCGTTCTAGTTTGACTAGCGTCAAAAGGAGAAACCCATGACTATCGCGTCCAAAACCATGCGTACATCTCACACAAGTCTTCATTTACGGAGACCATTCTATTGTTTCATTACTTCTCTCAAATTGTCAAATATAGGTGATTATGAGTCCTATTACTTAGTTCTAGTTTGAATTAGAGTCAAAAGGAGCAATCCCATCACTATCGCGTCCAAAACGATGCGTAGATCTCACACAAGTCTTCATTTAGGGAGACCTTCATATTGTTTCATTGGTTGTTTCGAATTTACAAAGAAAGAGATGATTAAGAGTTGTATTACTTCGTTCTAGTTTGATTAGCGTCAAAAGTAGAAACCCATGACTATCGCGTTCAGAGTCATGCGTACATCTCACACAAGCCTTCATTTAGGGAGACCTTCTTATTATTTCATTGGTTCTCTAAAATTGTCAAAGAAAGAGGTGATTAGGAGTCCTATTAATTCGTTCTAATTTGATTAGCATCAAAAGGAACTAATCAATGACTACCGCGTTAAAAACGATGTGTACATCTCACACAAGTCTTGATTTAGGGAGACCTTCTTATTGTTTCATGGGTTCTCTCAACTTGTCAAAGAAATAGATGATTATGAGTCCTATGACTTCGTTCTAGATTGATTAGCATCAAAAGGAGCAATCCTTTCACTAGTGCATTCAAAACGATCCGTACATCTCACACAAGTCTTCATTTAGGGAGACCTTCTGATTGTTTGATTAGTTCTCTCAAATTGTCAAAATATAGGTGATTATGAGTCCTATTACTTCATTCTAGTTAAAATTAGCATCAAAAGGAGCAATCACATCACTATCGCGTCCAAAACGACGCGTAGATCTCACACAAGTCTTCATTTAGGGAGACCTTCATATTGTTTCATTGGTTGTTTTTAATTTACAAAGAAAGAGGTGATTAATAGACTGTGTTACTTCGTTCTAGTTTGATTAGCGTCAAAAAAGTGAAACCCATGACTATCGCATCCAAAACCATGCGTACATCTCACACAAGTCTTTATTTAGGGAGACCTTCTTATTGTTGCATTGATTCTCTAAAATTGTCAAAATCTAGGTGATTATGAGTCCTATTACTTCGTTCTAGTTGAAAATAGCATCAAAAGGAGCAATCCCATCACTATCGCGTCCAAAACGATGCGTAGATCTCACACAAGTCTTCATTTAGGGAGACCTTCATATTATTTCATTGGTTGTTTTGAATTTACAAAAAAAGAGGTGATTAAGAGACTGTGTTACTTCGTTCTAGTTTTATTAGCGTCAAAAAAGTGAAACCCATGACTATCGCGTCCAAAACCATGCGTACATCTCACATAAGTCTTTATTTAGGGAGACCTTCTTATTGTTTCATTAGTTCTCTCAAGTTGTCAAAATATAAGTGATTATGAGTCCTATTACTTCGTTCTAGTTGAAATTAGCATCAAAAGGAGCAATCACATCACTATCGCGTCCAAAACGATGCGTACATGTCACACAAGTCTTGATTTATGGAGACCTTCTTATTGTTTAATTGGTTCTCTAAAATTGTAAAATAAAGAGGTGATTATGAGTCCTATGATTTCGATCTAGTTTAATTAGGGTCAAAAGGAGCAATCCAATCACTAGTGCATTCAAAACGATCCGTACATCTCACACAAGTCTTCATTTAGAGAGACCTTCTTATTGTTTGATTAGTTCTCTCAAATTGTTAAAATATAGGTGATTATGAGTCCTATTACTTCATTCTAGTTGAAATTAGCATCAAAAGGAGCAATCCCATCACTATCGCGTCCAAAACGATGCGTAAATCTCATACAAGTCTTCATTTAGGGAGACCTTCATATTATTTCATTGGTTGTTTCGAATTTACAAAGAAAGAGGTGATTAAGAGATTGCGTTACTTCGTTCTAGTTTGATTAGCGTTAAAAAGGAGAAACCCATGACTATCGTGTCCAAAACTATGCGTACATCTCACACAAGACTTTATTTACGGAGACCATCTTATTGTTTCATTACTTCTCTCAAATTGTCAAAATATAGGTGATTATGAGTCCTATTACTTAGTTCTAGTTGAAATTAGCATCAAAAGGAGCAATCACATCACTATCGCGTCCAAAACGATGCGTAGATCTCACACAAGTCTTCATTTAGGGAGACCTTCATATTGTTTCATTGGTTGTTCGAATTTACAAAGAAAGAGATGATTAAGAGTTGTATTACTTCGTTCTAGTTTGATTAGCGTCAAAAGTAGAAACCCATGACTATCGCGTTCAGAGTCATGCGTACATCTCACACAAGCCTTCATTTAGGGAGACCTTCTTATTATTTCATTGGTTCTCTAAAAATTGTCAAAGAAAGAGGTGATTAGGAGTCCTATTAATTCGTTCTAATTTGATTAGCATCAAAAGGAACTAATCAATGACTACCGCGTTAAAAACGATGTGTACATCTCACACAAGTCTTGATTTAGGGAGACCTTCTTATTGTTTCATGGGTTCTCTCAACTTGTCAAAGAAATAGATGATTATGAGTCCTATGACTTCGTTCTAGATTGATTAGCATCAAAAGGAGTAATCCTTTCCCTAGTGCATTCAAAACGATCCGTACATCTCACACAAGTCTTCATTTAGGGAGACCTTCTGATTGTTTGATTAGTTCTCTCAAATTTTCAAAATATAGGTGATTATGAGTCCTATTACTTCATTCTAGTTAAAATTAGCATCAAAAGGAGCAATCACATCACTATCGCGTCAAAACGACGCGTAGATCTCACACAAATCTTCATTTAGGGAGACCTTCATATTGTTTCATTGGTTGTTTTAATTTACAAAGAAAGAGGTGATTAATAGACTGTGTTACTTCGTTCTAGTTTGATTAGCATCAAAAAAGTGAAACCATGACTATCGCATCCAAACCATGCGTACATCTCACACAAGTCTTTATTTCGGAGACCTTCTTATTGTTGCATTGATTCTCTAAAATTGTCAAAATCTAGGTGATTATGAGTCCTATTACTTCGTTCTAGTTGAAAATAGCATCAAAAGGAGCAATCCCATCACTATCGCGTCCAAAACGATGCGTAGATCTCACACAAGTCTTCATTTAGGGAGACCTTCATATTGTTTCATTGGTTGTTTTGAATTTACAAAGAAAGAGGTGATTAAGAGACTGTGTTACTTCGTTCTAGTTTTATTAGCGTCAAAAAGTGAAACCCATGACTATCGCGTCCAAAACCATGGCTACATCTCACATAAGTCTTTATTTAGGGAGACCTTCTTATTGTTTCATTAGTTCTCTCAAATTGTCAAATATAAGTGATTATGAGTCCTATTACTTCGTTCTAGTTGAAATTAGCATCAAAAGGAGCAATCACATCACTATCGCGTCCAAACGATGCGTACATGTCACACAAGTCTTGATTTATGGAGACCTTCTTATTGTTTAATTGGTTCTCTAAAATTGTAAAATAAAGAGGTGATTATGAGTCCTATGATTTCGATCTAGTTTAATTAGCGTCAAAATGAGCAATCCAATCACTAGTGCAATTCAAAACGATCCGTACATCTCACACAAGTCTTCATTAGAGAGACCTTCTTATTGTTTGATTAGTTCTCTCAAATTGTTAAAATATAGGTGATTATGAGTCCTATTACTTCATTCTAGTTGAAATTAGCAAGCAAAAGGAGCCATCCCATCACTATCGCGTCCAAAACGATGTGTAAATTCTCATCACAAGTCTTCATTTAGGGAGGACCTTCTATTATTTCAGTGGTTTGTTTCGAATTTACAAAGAAAGAAAGGTGATTAGAGTTGTATTACTTCGTCTAGTTTGAACTAGCGTCAAAAGGGAATAACCCATGACTATCGCGTCCAAAACCATGCGTACCATCTCACACAAAGTCTTCATTTAGGGAGACCTTCATATTGTTTCAGTGGTTGTTTCGAATTTACAAAGAAAGAGGTGAGTAAAGAGAGTTTGTACTGCGGTCTAGTTGGGATTAGACGTTAAAAATGAGAAAACATGACTAGCGCGTCCAAAGCGTGTCCAGTAGATTCTCACACAAGTCCCTTCATTTAGGGAGACCTTCATATTGTTTCATTGGTTGTTCGAATTTACAAGAAAGAGATGATTAAAGTTGTATTACTTCGTTCTAGTTTGATTAGCGTCAAAAGTAAAACCCATGACTATCGCGTCAGAGTCATGCGTACATCTCACACAAGCCTTCATTTAGGGAGACCTTCTTATTATTTCATTGGTTCTCTAAAATTGTCAAAGAAAGAGTGATTAGAGTCCTATTACTTCGTTCTAATTGATAGCATCAAAAGGAGCAATCATACTACCGCGCAAAACGATGCGTACTCACTCACAAGTCTTCATTTAGGGAGACCTTCATATTGTTTCATTGGGTTTTAATTTCAAAGAAATAGATGATTAAGAGTCTGTGACTTCGTTCTAGTTGATTAGCATCAAAAGTGAAACCCACTATCGCGTCCAAAACGATCGTACATCTCACAGTCTTTTTAGGGAGACCTTCTTATTGTTTCATTAGTTCTCTCAAATTGTCAAAATATAGTGATTATGAGTCCTATTACTTCGTTCTAGTTGAAATTAGCATCAAAAGGAGCAATCACATCACTATCGCGTCCAAAACGATGCGTACATCTCACACAAGTCTTGATTTAGGAGACCTTCTATTGTTTAATTGGTTCTTAATTTAAAAAAGAGGTGATTATGAGTCCTATTCGATCTAGTTTAATTAGCGTCAAAAGTGAGCACCATCACTATGCATTCAAAACGATCCGTACATCTCACACAAGTCTTCATTTAGAGAGACCTTCTTATTGTTGATTGTTCTCTAAATTGTTAAAATCTAGGTGATTATGAGTCCTATTACTTCATTCTAGTTGAAATTAGCATCAAAAGGAGCAATCCCATCACTATCGCGTCCAAAACGATGCGTAAATCATACAAGTCTTCATTTAGGGAGACCTTCATTATTTCATTGGTTGTTTCGAATTTACAAAGAAAGAGGTGATTAAGAGATTGCGTTACTTCGTTCTAGTTTGATTAGCGTTAAAAAGGAGAAACCCATGACTATCGTGTCCAAAACTATGCGTACATCTCACACAAGACTTTATTTACGGAGACCATCTTATTGTTTCATTACTTCTCTCAAATTGTCAAAATATAGGTGATTATGAGTCCTATTACTTAGTTCTAGTTGAAATTAGCATCAAAAGGAGCAATCACATCACTATCGCGTCCAAAACGATGCGTAGATCTCACACAAGTCTTCATTTAGGGAGACCTTCATATTGTTTCATTGGTTGTTTCGAATTTACAAAGAAAGAGATGATTAAGAGTTGTATTACTTCGTTCTAGTTTGATTAGCGTCAAAAGTAGAAACCCATGACTATCGCGTTCAGAGTCATGCGTACATCTCACACAAGCCTTCATTTAGGGAGACCTTCTTATTATTTCATTGGTTCTCTAAAATTGTCAAAGAAAGAGGTGATTAGGAGTCCTATTAATTCGTTCTAATTTGATTAGCATCAAAAGGAACTAATCAATGACTACCGCGTTAAAAACGATGCGTACATCTC